>CM060863.1:29630451-29682951 GCA_030737845.1 Acorus calamus | reverse complement strand
TATAAAATTATAAAATATAAATATTTTAATCACATTAATAAATAAACTCATTGAGATACCCATAAAATTATAAAATATAAATATTTTAGTCATATTAATAAATACAAAAATTACAAATAGAATCAGACCTATTTAAACTCATAAAATTATTAATGGATCTCTTGTTTTTAAATTTAAAACTTGTTATTTTTCTTTCTTTTTTTAACTGATTTTTGATCTATATGTATCAATTTTTTTTAGATTTGAAAATAAGTATATTTTTAGTTTTTTTATGGTAGTGTTTGTTTTTATATATTTGTAATATATGATTAATTCCATAAATGTGGTTTTTTTTTGTCAAATAGGGTAAGTTTTCATCTCATATAATTATGATTTTGCTTTCATTTTTTCTATTTTTGATTCGTCACATACTAATTTTAAATGTGTAACAAATTTATTAGTTTATCATGTTTATCTGTTTATTGTTATCTTGTTTAATATTTTATTTTGAATTATTAACAATGGTCGTTTGTTCCATTTGTTTTTATTTATTAAAAAAACTATATTTATTCAATTCTTTTTCTTAGTGTTATTTGATTGTTATCTTGTTTAATATTTTATTTTAAATTGTTAACAATGACAGTTTGTTCCATTCATTTTTATTTATTAAAAAATTATATTTATTTAATTCTTTTTCTTAGTGTTGTTTGATCAAATGATTGACTCGTTTACATGTAATCTTGTTGGATGAAGGTTTAATTTTAATCCAATGTTCTTATAATAGCTCACAATTTTTGGGACCGACAATATTCCTCATATTCTTATCAAATTATTGATATTTTTATGTTGAAAAGTTAATACTACTTATTCATGTTTGTTATTATGCGCATTGCGCGTGCCCTTGACTACGCATAACTATCAATAATTTATGCTGCTCAAGTTAACTCATACTTAACTCAAATAATATACAGATGTACATACTTTTAACAACATGACATGTCAATATATTTTCAAGAATTATACCTGCCTGTATAATTGCGTAGAAATAATATTTCACTTACATAAATCACACTTTATTCCATTAACCCACACTAACTCAGTTTCTATACTTTCATTCTTTCTTTATCAAACTATTTATGTTTAAATAATGTTTTGCTACAATAAAACATAACTAACTTTGTTGTGAATTCCATAGTAAAATACATTATATACTATTCATTTTTAGATTACCAAACTTTTAGACATTAATTTATTTTAGAATTTACAATTCATCTATCTGTACATCACACAAGCTATCACATTTTTTCTTCGAATTTTACATGCATATATCCATGTTTATAATCTTCACAAATTATTTGCCTTGAATGTCGCTACCAAAATTTACGTACAGGTGTACACACTGTTGTAAAAATAGTATATCAATATTTTTTTGAAGAACTCCATCCTATGAAGCATCCTTTTATCTTAAAGGTCGAACCTATTAATGTTTTACAGGTATGTCAAATATCCAATTTCTCTTTCAAAATATTTAAGTTTAAAAAATGTTTTGCTACAACAAGACATTATTGATTTTGTTAAGAATTCCATAATACAATACTTTACATATTATTCATATTTAGATATTCATAACCAAACTTTCAAACATTACTTTTTTTAAAATTCCTAACTCATGTCCTCAGAACAATGTGAAAAGTCATATTTTACTCTTTCTACATACACTATCATATGCTTAAAATCTTCAAAAATTATTTAACTTCTTTGTTACCACTAAATTTATAATACAAAAGTTTCACAATTCAGTCCTTTATATATTATTCACTTCTTCAGTTATGTTTAAAATTAAATTATAGAGTACAAAATACAACTTTAAACATTTAGCTTACTTACTACATGTCACGCTGCCTTAAGTTTTATTGTCTAATCAAAGTTGTATTCTTTTGTCAAAAAAATATGAGTCAAACAAAGAGAACATCGAACAAGAAGAAGAAATGTTGCTTCTATCCATGTGTGTTTTGGAAAAACTACAAATACTCCTATCTCTTTGCTGCTAATAGAACACTTTTATCTTGATACACTACATCACATACACCATATCAGATACACAACTGCAATCATTTATCTTTAAGAATAGCTTCATACTAAGAGCAATTTAGTTTCATAACATATTAAGAATATAGATTTCAAAATCTAAAAAAGCATATTAAAAATAATAATACTATAAAGATTTATATTAAAAATATATTTTTATATACAAATATTATTTATTTAAACGCGCGTATGCGCATACAAATACACTAGTATATATATAATATATTATATATATATATATATATATATATATATATAATGCGCGGCAGCAGGCACCTCGTCGCCCAGCAGTCCAGGTTAGCGCCAGAGAGTTTGGTGAGAAACACTTTAATGGCATTTGTCATATAGGCCCCAGCTGTTAGCATTTTTATAAAGCAGTCCCTATATGTGTTATAACCAGATCCTTACTATTTATAAACAGGTCCCTGATAAAACGGCTACTTTTGTGTTTTTCTGGGTGTTTTGCAGATCCACCCACAGATTCTACCAGTGTCACCATTAGACCCTATCTATGTTGCATACGGGTCCCTGCCAGTTTTCAAAAGTTATAAGTAGGTCCTTCATCTCAAAACATGATTTCTCGGACTTTAAATTTCATGAAGCTTTATTCAATGATTTTTTAAAACCATTAAGATACCAATAAAATTATAAAATATAAATATTTTAATTACATTTAATAAATGTGAAATTTACAAATGCAATCGAACTTATTTGAGCCCATAAAATTATTGATCGATGTATTACTTTTGAATTTAAAATTTGTTCTGTATCTTTTTTTTTTAAATTGATTTTGGATCTATATGTATCAAATTCATAAAATTGAATTATAAAATTATAGAATAAATATTTTAGTATCATCATTTGAGTGCATAAATTTATTTATTACAAGTTTCTACAACAGTCTCAATTTTTATTTTCATATTTATGTTAATAATCATAAAACTAATTATCTTGTAAATTTTCATAAATTTTATTAATTTAATGCAACAAGTGTATCCACTTGTTCTTCAATATCTTTCTGTCTCTCTCTGGAATTTGACTTCGAATAAAAAGATTTAAATTAATCTCTATATCTATACTCTATATGAAGCATCATAACAGGCATGAGTTGTCCAACCAGAATGTTTTCAAAATTTTACTAACACATATCGGACAAATGGATACACATGCATGAATGCATTTGTTGGGCGTTTTTCACAAGAATTGGGTGAATTGTTTCTGCTCTAAGATGTTTGCAGATCAATCGCTGAGTTCTAGCATTTTAACATAATTATGTTACAAAAAGATCCCTTATATTTATAATCACGTCCCTCATAAAAATCGGCTACTATTGTCCTGTTTTGGACTGCTTGCAGATCTATCCGAACAAACAGGCCCCAATACCCTATAAACAGGTTCCTCATTTAGATTTCCATATTCATAACCAGATTCTTCATCTAAAAATATAACTTTCCAAACTTCAATTTCATGAAATTTGAACTAATAGTTCCAAGATTTATAAAGGTTCCTAATCTCATAACATGACTTTTTGAACTTCATTTCATGAAACTTCATTCAAGATTTTTCAAACCATTAATATATCCATAAAATTAAGAAATATAAATATTTTAATCACATTTAATAAATACGAAATTTAAAATTTATTCTATATCTTTTTTTTTAGATCTATTTTGGATCTATATGTATCAATTTTTCTTTCAATATGAAAATAAATATTTTTTCACATCTAAAGATTTAATTGGATATTCAGTTAATGTTAGGTACAGTCCCAAATACAATCTCAAATAGTAAGCATTGCACAATTTTGAATTTAATATACTTATTTTTTGTCAATGTTAATATACTTATTTAATATACATCGAAAGATAACTATTAAATAATTGAAGAGTATATAAGGGTATATTTCAGGTTGTAAAAATAACTATGGCTTATAATTATAATTAGTACTTGCTACATGCATATTTCAATTAATTTGATAATATGGTAATTTCGAAAGAACCATGAAGCACTCACTACTACGCGCATAGCGCGTACACCATACTAGTATTGAATAGTGTATGCAAGTGAAGTGTATAATTGACTGGGAACTGTCTTTGACTGCAAACCATGCTTGAATCACTGTATTATAGTTAAGCATGTTAATTATCTGAAAAAATATTCGTATCCGATCCAAATCTGTATCCAAAAATGCAGAAAATATCAAATATCCAAAAATATGTATCCGTATCCGAATCAAATTATCTGTATCCGAATATATTCGGATCGGATTGGATAGAGTCTATATCCGATCCGAATAATATCGTATCTAACTGTTATTATATTTATATATATTAGAATTAGTTTCAACCATTAGATGAAAATATAACGGCTCATGATCTAGGGCAAAACACAAACTTATTTAACCATGTTGGATACTTGTTTAGTTATATTGGGATTTTTATTTTTATGTCTTTGGTGGATACTTATTTAACCAAGTTAGGACTTAAGATTTCATAAATTCTTTATATTTTAATCTGGTTCGGATATTTCGGATATTATCCGAATCCGTATCCGGATTTTTGGATCGGATACCTAGGGACTAAAAAGAAAATAAAATAATTTAGGGATAGGTTCCTCCGAGAGACTAAAAATGAACATATCCTTTAAATCTGGGGACTAAAACCAAAATATGAAAAAGTGAATGATCAATCACTAAATCTTATGGTTTATGGCGACTTAAAAATTAAAAAAAAACCTTCTTTTTTTAGCGTATGGTTTCATCTGACAAATTTTTTAATCTTATTTCAATACTTTTTATCTAAAATAATTTTCTTCCTTGTTTTAATTTTTTTAGCAAATGGTTACATAAATCAAATATTTTAACCTGAAATATTTTTCTTCTCTATTTAAATTTGGGGGAAAATCCATATAACCCCCTGAAATCTGGCTGATGTCTGTTGGTCTCCACCACCTGCGGGTTGGGTAAAGATCAATTCATATGGCTCTTTGGCAGATGATAGAGGGGGCTATGGTGCCTTAGTTCGCAATGACAAAGATGAATTCTTGTTGGGCATCGCTGGCGTAATGATCTCCCCTCGATAAACCTCCTTGAGCTTAAAGCAATGGAAGCAGGGATTCTGATTGCGATCCAAGCTGGGTTTCAGCACCTATAGGTTGAATCTGATTCAACCACAGTGCTAGCTTGGGTAATGAACAAGGGTAATAGGCCTTGGAGTGCAATTAGGCTTCTTCGAAGTATCTCTCAAGGGCTATAACTCATTCATGCATGGAGATTCACTCATATCCACCGCGAAGAAAATGCCCCTGCAAATATTCTTGCAGCATGCTCGTGGAGAATCTCGGATCATCTTCTCAAGTTTTTGGCAGGAGCTCATTCAAGCTTTAGAGCTCGATCGGATTGGCACTATATACCAGAGAGCAAAAAGCTAATTCCTTTTGTTTCCATTGTAAATGGTGTATGGTTTCATTGGGTTTTATATTGAGGGAATTTGGGTTAAAGGGATGCAGAGCGGCCTGGACTGTCCTTCCCTCCTTGAACCTTGACATAGAATCCAAACATGTGTTGTATACAGGGTGACACTTTTTGTAAAGTTCTCAATTTTTATAGTAATACAAAAGTTTGATTATCAATAAAAAAAAAAAAATATTAGCTGTTGCATGGCAGTAAATAGAGCTCAAGTGTGCCCACTAACCTGAATCCTCATCAATCTAGCATACAATATATAAAAAAGTAATATAATTCATGTTTCATTTAAAGAATTCCATCTTTATGTTTCTCACTTCTGTAACTATTTTTATAATTCTCAACTTTCATATTTGTAATCATTTTTATAATTCTGAATTTTATTGCTTGTTTTTGAAGATTTAGATAATCATTTATCATTTAGATTATTTTACGATTCAACATTCCTAATCATTTGTTCATGCAAAGTTTTTCTAATGAGCACTTAATTAGAATACTTTTGACTTCACATATACAGATATATTATGTAGTAAATAATTTTTTTGATATGTGCCAAATATTCTCGTTATTGTTCCACTATTTTCAATGTTCACATAATGCGTTATTAATATAATTCAGCTCCAGCTGACAAAAATAGCTCTGCAAAACCACAGTAAAGGCATGAGTATATATATATATTTTTTTATCATAACTAGGGGTCTTCAACAGGCCCGAGAACTGAAAGCCTGGCATGCCCGAACTGCGACCATTCGGGCTGGTCCGTAGGCCCGCCCGCGGGCCGAATGGAGGATAATCCAATAAATGAGTAACATGTAATTTTTATTTGAATTGTGGTTGAATCATACAAATTATTAACATTTATGTAAGTGTCAATATAATTAAATACATGTAGTTATTCATTTTTTTAAGTAATTAATTCATTTAATATTTTTATTTTAAAAATTCAATAGATTTAAATATATTTTTTAACATTATACTTTAAATTTTGTGTTATTTTAACATTATATACAAATGAACAACTTAAAATAAAAAAATCAAAAGAAATAAGATGTTTAGAATTTGGGCCCGTAGGCCCGCCCGTGGGCCGAACCCAGGCCCGGCCCGTTGCCAACCCCTAATCACAACAAGAAAATATTTTTCAATTTTATTTAGCAAGTTAAAATTAAAGTAGTGTTTAATGAATAACATCCATCAAAATAAAGATCTCACATAAATTTAAAAAGTGTTTTAGATGTGATGAAATTATCATGATTAACTTGGTCACTATAAATAATTTCAAATTTTACCAAGCGATTAAAAAAGCATGCCATGAATTTTAATAAACAAAAGTTGTAAAAAAAATTAGAATTTTTTTTAAAAAAATTCTAGAATTAAAATGGAAAGGTAAAAACTAACAAACCTTTAATGTTTTTTTGGTTTCCTCCAACTTCTCAAAGCGTTTATGAATTGTTTAGACATTCCTAACTTCAGAGCATAGCAATCAAACAATTTATCATATATCCACTGATTTTTTTTTTTGTTCTTTTCACAACACATCCATTTCCATGCTTGAAACTTACATAAATCGTAGATGAACCCATGCAAATAGTGTGATACAAAAAACATCTTACATAGCATGAATTCAATATTAAAGACAAGCTTTTTTCATGTAATTAATTACGTACATTCATCTCCTTGTATTTAATTTTCAAAAGAATCAAAATAGATCTATTGATCTAAGTCAGGCTTGATGTTGGAACATTTGAAAATAAATTTGATGAAATTTTGAAAGTTATGGTTTTGTAAGAGTCACGTTTAAATTGTTTTTCAATGCCCCGAATTATCATAACTTTTGCTGAAACAAAAAAAAAAAATCTTTTAGCTATAAAAATAACTTTTCAAAAATCTTAACAAAAGTGTACTTTCTAAAGATTGTTTTCAAAAAACTGTTTTAAATAAAGGGATTTTTAGTTTTAAGTCCCCATAAACTATAAGATTTAGCTATTGATCTCTCACTTCTTCATATTTAGATTTTAGTCCCTACATTTAAATGATATGTTCCTTTTTAGTCCTTAGGAGATACCTATTCCTAAATTATTTAGTTTGCTTTTTAATCCCTAGGAGAGACTTATTCCTAAATTATCATTTAAATGTAGGGACTAAAACATAAATATGAAGAAGTGAGGGATCGATCGCTAAATCCTATAGTTTACGGGGACTTAAAACTAAAAATCTCTTGAATAAAAGAAAACTTTGTTTCAATACACTTTAGATGTCTTTCAATCAGAATTCACTCCCCCCCCCCCCCCCCCCCCCCCACCAAAAAAAAAACTCATTAGATTGAATAGAATAAATTAATAAACTATTTCCAGAGAAACATGAAATATTAATATCACATTATTCTCTTCTAATCTTGCACATCAATATCGGGGTATTCATGCTTTCCCCAAACATTCCCCCCCTATTCCAACTTATCCGCTGTTAATCAACTTTTATTTTGCTATCCAAATAGTGTATTGGAAAATATATGAGATGTCCAACATTGTGTGTAGCTCCATCCCCAGGTCTCACCAATTGTCTTTTTAAAAAAAAATATAATTGCCCACTAAACTATATAATCTTATAAAAATTGGTGTGATACATTTTTGTATTTTTTTTAAATAAAATAAATTTTTTAAAAATTTTCATACTTTTTAAACTACAACAAGGCTCTAAAAACATATTGATTGTCTTTTTAAAAAGAAATAAAACAGATTGATTGTATGAACACTATATTTATTCATAGCACAACCATCTGAACATTGTCTTCAAAAGCTTATATCTTCGTATTTTGAGCTTTTATTTTGCCTTTTTATTTCTTCTATCACTCTCTCACCCTTTATTAATAATATTTTATCTTAATATTTTGACAATAAAAAATGAATACAATTTCTAAAATAAAAAAAAGCTGAAAAAATCTTCTTATAGGAATCCACAACAAAACGATCCAATTGGTCAAAACAGACAATGAAAAATTGAAAATCATCTCCATACCATTTTGCATAAAATGAGGAGAAAAATTCAATCAACATGCGATTAAAAATAAATACTCAAGAAAATTGAATTAAAAAACCCACAAGCTTGTTAAGCAAAAGAAATTTCTAAGAAATCTATTTCTTTTCTTTTTTCAAAGGCCAATCAAATCACGAGGATGAATTGTGAGAGTTTTGAAATAGAAGAACTGCCAGCTCCACAACACATACAACTCTAGGTCCACAATTGCCTTAATTACATCAATTGTTCTTCCGTACGAATACAATGTACCATCACAATGGATGACATTTTCAACAGTACATCTGTTGACATAATTAATTAATTGACACCGTAGTCATACCATCATTTGTATTCTCATTTATTCCGGTGTTCATCTCTTATAAGTCAATAGTAAAACTGAAGGCGCCATTTGAATGCTACATATCCGTGGACGTGTACGCCGGGCGTAAGAGAATGTGAAATACAAAATTTTCAAAAGACTCACCAAACTCTCTAGATAATTAAAATACGAAGGTTGTGTTCGGATCAGCGTTTGAGTAGATTCTGCGTTTAAAAAATTAAAAATTTTCAAACGTGGATTCAAACATAATTTTAGCATTTAACTTTTCAAATCATCTTCTTCTTTTTTTATGTCGAAAAATCTTCTGATTAAAAAAATAATAATAAAACAACGTTGTTTTTCATTTGAGACACAAGATTCCAAAAATCTTTAGTGTTTCAACCTCACATCAAAATGCAGCAAGAGAAAGATATTATATAGACAGTTAAACATGATCAATTATGATTTTATGATAATCCAATGTGAGTATTACATGGATCTAACATTTAAAAATTAAATAACATCAAAATATGATGATCACCAAAAATCGAAGCAGGAGTGTTTCTTCTTTAATTTTGTAAAATTATAGGATTGATTTAAAATTTTCATTTAATCTGAATTTTAAATTTAAACATTAAAATTGAAATGCATGTTGATTACCAATAATCTAGAAGCAAACATGTGTGGACAATTTCACCTCCTCAAGTTACAGAGTTCAAGCATGGGCCCAACAAGACTTGCTCACCTGGTGGAAAATATACATAGTTATACATCAAAGATGGAGGTTGTGCAGTTCAGAAAAGTGGATCGCAAGGCGGTTCAAGTGCCGGAACGGTTAGCGAAACACGCTATAAATACACAAATTTCTGGTTTTACCGAAAACTCTTACAGGATCCAATAATACGAAGGGTGGTGCATCATGTTTTTCATACATTATATGAATGTTTTATATAATGTCTGGACTGTTTGATCCTACTTGTGTATATGCTTTTTGATAAGTAATGGGAATTAGCCTGGTTACAGGCCTTGACATCAAAAAAAAAAAAAATCACCTCCTCAAGTTGCATGGATCACTCCCATACCTCCAAGTGGTGCCCTGTCGTGCATTCGATCACAGACATTTTCTTTGCCAAAGCAGACCAGCTTGACAATAATGACCAAATCAAAAAAATGATTGATCATAAAAATAAATATAAAATATAAAAAAAATCACAGAAGATCCTATTCTGATCCTATGTTGCATTTCCTTCTCATTGGTTCTTGGCTTAACCTTCTGTGTACAGATTACAATAGGATCTCCAACCTATTAGTACACTTATGTCCAAATGAGTTTGTACATTAGATATATATCTCGTTTTAATTATCTATAAATTTGGAGACTCGTTCCAAATTTAAAAATTCATTTTCTTAATTTTTTTTGTATTTTTTTAAATAATCATTATCTTTTATAATATATATAAATGTAATTTTTACCAATATAGTGCATTTGAAAATATATACCATAAAAACATTTAAAATGAGATTAATATTGATCAATATATTTAATATATATTGATTTAAGCATGCTAATTATTTTAAGATATTATATCAATTAACATTCATTAAATATTTTATTCAAATAATATTTACTTGCGTTTATCTACTAAAACATTTTTATTTTAATTGAAAATGTGAAAATATCATTTTAAAATATAATAGAGTCAAATGTAGATATTTTGGGTCGAAGAAGATGGTATTTTATGTGGCAAAACTCAAATTATTTATGAAAAAAAAACTTTTATTTTGTACAAAAAATACCCTATTTTTGTTCCCTTGCATCATCATCATCATCATCATCATTATCTGTGACGTGTGCTTAGCAACAATTCATTTTCTTGTCATACCAAAGCACCGAACCATACTACGTATATTTTCTTCTTAAACATAGACCTCATATTAATTAACTGTAATCATATCTGTTTTGTTACACATAGGGGTGGTAAACGAGTCGAACGAGCCGAGCTTTGATCTGCTCAGGCCGGCTCGGGCTCGGCTCGGCTCGAGAACGAGCTTCATTTCGTGTTCAAGCTCGGCTCGTTAGACTCGTGAAAAGCTCGGTTAAAGCTCGGCTCGGCTCGTTTGTTAAACAAGTCAAGCCGAAGCTCGAATCAAAGCTCGGCTCGGGCTCGTTTAGCTAAAAAAAATCTTGTTTAACATTTGAAAAGTCACATTTCACAAATCACAACACATTATACATGTGAAAATAACATACGCTCGGCTCAGACTCAGTTCGGACTCGGTTCGGGCTCGGCTTGTTTTCCTTTTTTCTCTTAAGTAAACGAGCTCGTCCAGGCTCGGCTCGGGCTCGGCTCATTTACAAACCGAGCTTTAAAAATTGTTCAAGCTCGACTCGTTTATCTAATCGAACGAGCCTGAACGAGCTTTAACCGAGCCGAGCCCGAGCTGCTCGGCTCGTTTACCAGCCCTAGTTACACATTTTAATTCCCTATGCTTTGACTACCAGAAAAAAAAAATTTAAATATTAAAAAAACTATCAACATACCCAAAGTCAATGATGCACCTTCTTATTAAAACTCAAAGTCGCAACAAAATAAATTCTTCCACATCATAGAAAATCATAGTTTGACACACTCAACAAATAAAACCTTGAAAGCAATACCCATTCAACCAAAACATTACTCATCCACCCATATATATATACACACACATATATTCCCACATACAATCAAACAAAGAAGAAAAGAAAAGAAAAGAAAAAAAATCTACACCCATACAATCCACACAACACACCAATAAAAAAAAGAACTCTCCTTCAATGGACCACCACCCACAACCACCCACCACCAAATCCAAGAAAACCAAAACCACCGCCGCCACCACAAATTTTGTTGGTGTGAGGCGGAGGCCCTCCGGGAGGTGGGTGGCGGAGATCAAGGCTACCGCGCATGGCAAGATCCGGGCGTGGCTCGGCACGTTCAGCACCGCCGAGGAGGCCGCCCGCGCCTACGACGAGGCGGCTCTCCTCCTCCGCGGATCCAATACCCGCACCAACTTCTCCTCCTCCTCCTCCTCCGTCTCCTCCTCCGACTCTCCCCTCGCAAAGCGCCTCCGCCGCCTCCTCAACAAGAAGAGATCACCACCTCCCAAAGAGACCACCCTACCAACAAACAGTAGTGACAGTACTGGTAGCAGTACTGATCAGTCCTCATTCGATGATATGCGTCGCCCGCGCTTCGACGGTGCCGGACCCGGTCAGGAATTTGAACCGGGTCCGTCGACCGGAACGGAGGCATGGTCCACGTGGACTGACATGTCGTGGGTGTTCGACGGCGGCGTTGGTGAGACGGACCTGGATCCGGAGTGCTTCGATGTGGCCCAGGGCGGCGGTGGCGGCGGCGTGGCGGATCCGATGTGGGATCTGCCGCCCTTGTGTGAGTTGTTTTGTGAGATTTGAAAATTGAAATATTACTGTTGTAACGTTTTCTCACTGGTCATTTTTCATGTGACTGATATGTTTATACACATGTAGAGAGAGAGAGAGAGAGAGAGAGATTATAAGGGTTAAGAGAGAAAAAAAAATTTCTAGCATTGTAAAGAGAAATTATATTTAAAGGCATGTGAGAAGGTTGCAGTTGATTAATTGATATATGTTGGATTTGGAAATATGAGATTTACTCATGGCGCAGGTGTAATGCGATTGTGTAAGTTAGTGAGAGACGAATGTGTGAGTGGTTTATTATAGAAGCTATATTCATAATCACTCGCCCATCTCTCATTACATGAGGGCATATTCTTCGGTGTATATCATTGATTTCATATGTTTGAATGTTGAATATGTGATGAATATTTAGTGCGTTTGGAAACACAGTTTGAAAAATAGTTTTAGTTTTTAAATGTTTTATGCGCACTTTTTGAGGGTGTAATAATGATGGCTGCTTTATGAAATACAGATTTTGAGGCACTGTGTTAGAGACAAAATCAAGTAATGATGATGCATTTAAGCTGGTCTGTTTGACAACAGCTTTTAGCTTTAGCTTATAAAAACTGTAAAAGCTGCTTTTTTATTTGGTGTCAAACATATAATAAGACAGTGAGATTTTAAAATCTTGCGTTTCAAACTCAATTTGCTTTTCAATCGCAAGATTTTTTAACTTTTCAAAAGTAAAATTTACCAAACACAAATCTAAACAGGGGCCTAAGTGGAAGCTCCAGTACCCATATTATTGTCACCATGGATAAATTGAAAAGTTTTAAATTAAATCTAAACAGAAATGATTATCTTTGGTTGGAAAAAAATTGCAATAATACTCAAAGCCTCCATTTGTGTAATGACATAAGCTATTCTAAGACATAATTATTTTAGTGTAGATAACTATATGAGTGGAATAAGTAATTTATTATGTAGTTGTTTTTTTAATTATTTTAATTGAAAAACAAAGTAAATAAGTTTTAAATAAAAAAGATTTGACATGTAGATTCTATAAAAAATGATTACAAATGATTTGATATGTATAACGTCCCCTTTATACTAATGGAATATATTAAATGAAATAATATAATTATAGGGAGGTCATAGAATACCGATATCACGTTATTCCATTATTTTGGTACGGCTATATGAAATTGTTTTTGTTAAACGAACATCATTTTACCCCTTTTTCCACCTTATCCACCCATGTTCCCCTACCCAAACCTATATTTGGATAGAGAATAGCAATTATTCCACACTAAATAGTTATGCCAACATAAGTGGGGAATACCAGCTAGATTTTCTGTTTGGTTATGTTTTCAGTTATTCACGTTGGAGAACGTAAGAATAAACTATTTGTTGTTTGGATTGATGATGATTAATGTTTAGAATAAGTTATGCATAAATGGATGATTGATTTTTATTAATAATTTTTTTTGGGTTTCCTACGTGTTGCTTAACATCATATGAAAAGGCAAAACACAGGATCTGAATTTTAAAAAAACCATGTCTTCGAATTATTTTTTATTAGCATAACAGAAGATTTCATATAGAAAAAAATTGTAATGATACTCTAAGCCCCCATTTGGGTAACAGATATAAACTATTCTAAGATATATAATTATTTTAGTGTAGATAACTATATAATTAGTAGAATACATCATTATTTAGTTGTATTTTTAATTATTTTAGTTGAAAAATAAAGTAAAGAAGTTTTAATAAAAAAGATTTTATATGTGAATCCTATGATGAGTGATTATAAATGATTTGATATGTAAATCGTACTCCTTATACTCATAGAATATATTGAATGAAATAATATAGTTAGAGGGAGGATATGGAATACCAACACCACATTATTTTTATTTATATTATTTTAGTAGCAATGCCAAGTTACTTTTCTAAACAAACATCATTTTAATCCTTATTCCACCCTATCCACCCATGTTCCCCTACTCAAACAAAAACAAAAAGTTTAAGCTCATGACACCAATCATTAGAACACCAGACATACAGACGTACAGTAATTTATTATAAACCAATTTCTAATACGCAATCAATTGCAAAGGCAATTATTGTCCATCCACTGCACCTTTTCAACATCCAATCCTTCTCTAAGTCAATCCTTGATAGTCAGCTTAATTGCAAAATATACTGCACAACTAAGTGTTCATACCATTCCGAGACTTTGATGGCATTGAAAAAAGCAAGCGTGAAAGGTGATATACAGGTATTCTCTGGCACATAAAGGTTGACTCTGAAAAAATTTCTCAATCAAATGAAGTTATAGCAAATTGTTAAAATATATAATAATATTAATACAGAATAGATCAACCCATAGAAGTGCTTATTCCATTACATCAGCTACAGTCAACCAATATATATGACTTCTGACTGGAGCTATAGAGAGAGAGAGTTTATTCTGCTGATTGAAGAACAAGTACATTAATTGACCAGATCATGTGACCGACAATATCTTAGATATTTGAAGTGGAGGTGCCAATTGGAACATATATTAATAGAGAAAAATCCATATAACCCCTTAGATTTTTTTTCCATTGAAGTTATAGCAAATTGTTAAAATATATAATAATATTAATACAGAATAGATCAACCCACAGAAGTGCTTATTCCATTACATCAGCTACAGTCAACCAATATATATGACTTCTGACTGGAGCTATAGAGAGAGAGAGTTTATTCTGCTGATTGAAGAACAAGTACATTAATTGACCAGGTCATGTGACCGACAATATCTTAGATATTTGAAGTTGTGTCTTAGATATTTGAAGTGGAGGCGCCAATTGGAACATATATTAATAGAGAAAATCTATATAACCCTTTTAAATCTGACCTAAATCCATATAACCCCCTACAATCTTTATATATCCATATAACCCCTTGTAATAAGACCCTAAAATTCATATAACCCCCTTCGTCCACCTTCCGTCAGTCAAGTTAATGACGATGAAATTATACATGGGGTTATATGGATTTAGACCAGATTACATGGGGTTACATGGATTTTTTTTTTAAAATCTACATGTGGTTTAAAAATTGAGTAGTTTAATATCTACTTTTAAAAAAAATTCAAGATATCATGCATCTTTAATTTTAATCAAAGAAAATGGTTATTCAAATCATAAATACATACAAGATCACCTACCAAAGAGATATAAGTAAAAGAGATATATATTTTCTCTCTTGGTATTTAAAAAAAAACTCAAAATTACTCATTCACATACAGTTTATCCCCAACAAAAATCACTTTCATGACATCAACACAAGAGGTGTCCCAAGATTTAATAAAAAAAACAAAACTCATCCTCTTGGCATTTTTGAATTTTTAGAAAAAAAATTTTCTAAAAACTGTCACATCTATCATATCATACACACATCTCTCATATTAATTCCCAAACACAAAAAATTTATGTAGAGGTATAGTTGTCATTTAAAAAGTCATAAACTCTTATTCATCTCTTATCTACCATTTATCCTTATTTTATCCAAGGTGAATCAAACAACAAAAATATCAATTTTACGTTTCCTAATGAGAATAACAGAAAATACAACAAAACAAAGATTTACGATCCATTAGATATTAATGCATGTAAATGTTAATTTACTCAATTATTAATGTGTCGGGGAACTGATTATGAAATCACATGTCATTTATAATTTTTTTAAAAAGCATAAATAAATAAAAATGGAAAAAATCCATATAACCCCCCATAATCTGGCCTAAATCCATATAACCCCCCCATAATCTGGCCTAAATCCATATAACCCCCTGCATAAATTCATCACTGTTAACTCGACTGACAGAGGGTTATATAAATTTTGGGGTCTGATTACAGGGGATTATATGGATATATGAAGATTGTAGGGGGTTATATAGATTTAGGCCAGATTTTAGGGGGTTATATGAATTTTTCCCTTTAATTTATTGCACCAACATCGATCCATTGAACCATGCATTGATTTTTGTTTAAAAGTCATTTAATTTATATTACTTAAGTCCATGCTGGTAAAACTTTGGACATGGATTATGGATATGTAAGTAGATCATATCATTCAATCTTTGACTGAATAATTTGGTTGAGAACTACGTTCGTTTATTAATATTTAAATGAAAGAAGCATTTGCCAATACCCAATTAATTTGAGTGATTCAATTGTTATTTTAAAGGGAAAAATACGTATAACCCCCTAAAATCTTGTCTAAAT
The DNA here is from genome assembly GCA_030737845.1 of Acorus calamus. Lineage (NCBI taxonomy): Eukaryota > Viridiplantae > Streptophyta > Magnoliopsida > Acorales > Acoraceae > Acorus > Acorus calamus. The sequence goes on along the minus strand of CM060863.1, from coordinate 29,666,395 downwards.
CCATATAACCCCCTACAATCTTAATATATCCATATAACCCCCTGTAATCATACCCGAAATCCATATAATCCCCTCCATCTGCCTTCCGTCAGCCGAGTTAAAGGTGAAATTAGAAAAAACCCATATAACCCCCTGTAATTTTGAAAAATCCATATAACCTCATGTAATCTGAAAAAATATTTTTAAATATTTAAAAATAAATAAATATTTTTTTATTAATAATAGAGTAATTTTTTTATTCCTATTTTTTTTATTCCTAATTTTTGAATTATAAATGACATGTGATTTCATAATCAGTACTCCGACACATTAATAATAGAGTAAATTAACATTTACATGCATTAACCTCTAATGAATTGTAAATCTTTATTTTGTTGCATTTTCTATTATTCTCATTGGAAAACGTAAAATTGATATTTTTGTTGGTTGATTCACCTTGGATAAAATAAGAATAAATTGTAGATAAGAGATGGATAAGAGTTTATAACTTTTTAAATGACAACTATACCTCTGGATAAATTATTTGTGTTTGGAAATAAATATGAGAGATGTATGTGTGATATGATAGATGTGACCGTTTTTGAAAAAAAAATATTTTTAAAAATTTAAAAATACCAAGAGGAATTTTTTTTATTATTTTGAATTTTTTAAAATATTTTTTCTATATTACATGGGATTATATGGATTTTTTCCAAAATTACAGGGGGTTATATGGATATATGAATATTGTAGGGGTTATATAGATATATGAAGATTGCAAGGGGTTATATGGATTTAGACTAGATTACATGGGGTTATATGGATATTTCTCAATTTCACCGTTAACTCGACTGACGGAAGGCGAACGGAGGGGGTTATATGCATTTTGAGTATGATTACAGGGGGTTATATGGTTATATGAAGATTGCAGGGGGTTATATGGATTTAGGCAAGATTTCAGGGGGTTATATGAATGTTTTCCTATTTTAAATTGTCATGCATCCTTTTACCATCAAAACACATTTTTGATATATATAATATATTCTAAATTGGAACATGAATGAATAATCATTTAGAAGCTTTGATACACTTATTCTGTTTTGCAGTCCTTTCTACACAGTGTCATCCACTACCACATCATATTGTATATTGCAGTATCTAGGGCTGCAACACAGGCAGGTTGGGTTCGGGTTGACTCCAACTCAAACTTAAACTCAACTCGAATTCCAAACTACTCAAACTTAACCCGACCCAACCCGATTTTCAACCCGGATTGGACTAACCCAAACCCAACCCGAAATTAAATAAATCAACCCAACCCAACCCGATTTTCTAACATGATGTGCAAATTAAGTAAACCAACCCGACCCAACCCATAAGATTAGTTAAATTCACTTAAAAATTTGGATTACCTAAATTAAAAGCTACATAATGAATGGTTATATCTTTTTTTTAACTATTAATTTACAGGTTCGGGTTGTAAGTGAGGCCAACCCGAACTCAATCCAATTTGTGAGTCAACCCGAATTGACGAACCCGAACTCAAACCCGATTTGGCATACCCAACCCATGTAAAAATTGGGCTCAACCTGTCGTGTTCAGATTCAACTCAACCCAAGTTGCAGTCCTAGCAGTATGAGTATATGAGCCCTATTGCGATTAATGGGGTTGTTATTTAAAAAAAAAATAGTGTTTCTCAATGTATAATTCAATTTATATAATAATATGGACTTCAATATGTGAGTATATGTTTTTGGATAAATTGCCCAAATACCCCTGCAGGCAACCCTCAATATTTTTTTTGCCCCACCTTTTGAAAAAAAAAAATTTACCCGTGCAACGAACACCTAATTTTTTTTCTACCCTCATCCCTTTAATTCTCCCAGTTCTACAAAATCATAGTTTTTCCCTTGTAAGTAGATATATATTTTCTGTAACTTTGAAAACACAAAATGTAATTTCTGTAAATATTATCTGTAAATGCAGATTATGTCATGTAAAAATGATAACTTGCAAAACACTAGAGAAACATACATTAATGCCTAACATTAATATATATGTGGTTCTTATATTGTCATGAAGTACACACTTGTCGATGTTCGATTTATTTGAGTGTTAGACTAATTATTGCATCTCTAATATGGTTTGAACTGCGTTTTCTTCCTAATGATGTACATTTGCTAACTCGAATATGTAATAATGAATTTGATTTTAACCAAAATGACATGAAGATGATCAGATTAAATACAACATCTTAGTTAATTAGGATAGGAAAAGAACATCGGAATACAAACATTAGATAAATTCAAGTGTTTTGATGTATTTATTGTGATAAAATATTTTTAAGTGTTATGCATTAACGTATTTTTCTGTAGTGTTTTGCAAGTTAACATTTTTACATGACATGCATAGTAATACACTTACAGATAACAATTACAGAAATCACATTTTGTGTTCTCTAAGTTACAGAAAATATATATGTACTTATAGGGGGGAAACTGTGATTTTATGGGGCTGGGGGAATTAAAGAGACGAGGGTAGAAAAAAAATTAAGTGTTTGTTGCAGGGGTAAAAAATAAAATTGTCAAAAGGTGGGGGCAGAAAAATTATTGAGGATTGGCTGTAGTGGTATTTGGGCAATTCACCCTATATTTTTTTCAAAAAAAATAAGAAAACTGGTGTGGTTAGAGGACACAACACTTGAAAATGTGATTTTTTCCTTTTTTTTAATTGGGGGGGGGGGGGGGGGTGTTAGGGAAATTTAAACCCCAATATAAAATGATAAGATATGTATGTACAATGCATTATATACACTGCCGCGACATTAGAGAAGAATAAATCTGAAGGAGAGCGGATAACTAAAAGAAGTTATTTGTTTCATCAATATTAACCATCATAGTTATATCTTGATTAATCTATGATACCAATTTCAGAGGAAGCTTTTTTTGAGATAAATTTCAGAGGAAGCTGAAAAGATTTATCCAACATCATACGTTATCATATTAAACATTATATTTGTCACCTCAAAAGGTCTAGAGAAAGGTCTAAATGATGCATTTGCTTTTTGGAATAGAAAATAAAACTGAAAATAGAACCTGATTAGACATATATTTAACCTGCATGACCTAGAGAAAGGTCTAAATGATGTAAAGAAGTTCAAGATCCCCAAGGCAATACTTCAATGTGCCAGGGCTTCAAATTTTTGGAACAAATGTGCATCATATCTAAGCTTTGAAAATATCATTTAAAAAAGGCTGACAAGGTGTGAGGTCTATTTATTCTAGGTTTGGCCACTCCAAATGGTGGCATGACAAGATGGAAGATTAATTTGGCTCAAGCACACAGAGATTGACTCATTTAAATTCAAAGATTCTTAAGTTGAAGAAAAAAGAAAACTCTTAATTCAGAATTTGTCGATCAACAGAAGTCTTTATTCCATAATATCAACCAACCATATCCTAATTGACATTGAATTGTTGCATGATTTCGTGAACTGATTCAGATCTTCACTTGACCAGGTTTTGTGAGTGCAATGAATGGAATTAATTATTGGCAAGTTCCTAATTGACATTGAATTGTTGCATGATTTCGTGAACTGATTCAGATCTTCACTTGACCAGGTTTTGTGAGTGTAATGAATGGAATTAATTCAGAATTAATTATTATACAAAGAAAATAGTAGATGGCAATAGTAGACCTCCCTTGAAGATGACCTAATGAGGACATTACAAGAAAAATGTTTTTGTTGGCAATTGTACTTATTTTTCAAGGAAATTTCAATATCTGGATAAAGGAGAATAAGAAAAAATTCTGAATTATTTAGTCTATGTTTGGTTTGAGAATTAGGGGTGGAATAAATGGGGATAAGGTGAATAGTGATAAAATGGTGTTTGGAAGACTGGAATGAATGAAAATTTGTATGTCAGAATTAACTTGTATAAAGTGATATAATTGTTCACCTCCCCCCTCCATCAACTCCACCGCATCCAACTCTATCGACGTCGTCCACCTCCATCGGCATCTAAAGAAGGTAAATCAGATTTTGGTGTCCCTGGTAAGTTGTTGAATTGATGGTATCTCTGTTTAAACTATCCATCTCTGTTTAATCTCTGTTTGAATCGGAGGGGACAGAATCGGGAGAGCGAATGGTGGTGCATTGGTTCAATTAGGTTATGAATGGGCTGGGAAGCCTGGGATTAACACATTAAACAGAGTGAATGGTGGTGTATCTTTTGTTTTTGTCTTTGTTTATATGGTTTTAATTGGAATATATATTTAAAATTTGCTAATTTTGTGCTCTTGATTATGCAGTGTCTAGCATTTATGAGATTAGTTTTGTGGGCACATTGACATAGGATAAGGACAGTAGTTTTGAGAGGATAAGGACAGTAGTTTTGAGAGTGATTGAACATCTGGTAACTGAATCAGATGAATTATTAATAGATTGATTTATTTAATAGAATGATTATTACAAAATTAATAAAAAGATATAAAAAAATTTAATAAACAAACATTAAATCTTAGGATTAAAGACATTTGAGTATCTATAAACATCTATGAACCCATATAAGCCATTGCAAACTTGGAGTCGGACATACAAGTCCTTTAAACTACTATGATCAGTTAATTTAGTCCTTGGATTAATGTTTTATCTAATTTAATAGTACATTACCATAATCTTCCATTTCTGTGAAATTAAACACCCACACAAATCACATAAAAAATAGAAAAATTATATATATCCTTTTAAATGATCATTTCGCCCTCCTTTTATTTATGTATTGTATTTAATATACTATAGATATTACTTGAACATTTTATTTTACATTTTGATGGGGTTGATTATACAAATTAAAAAGCTTTTGTTAATGACTAGGTTGTGCATTGTGAGTGAGGTTATAATAGTAAAATCACTTACATGATTAATTTTAACCATGATAGGTTAATAATTATTTAACAATAGGATGTATTAGATATTTTCTATGTTTCTATGGATGTAATTGTCCTGCTCTAAATTTATAAGGATTTATATGGATTTATAGATGTTTATAGGAACCAAATATCTTTAACCCTGAATCTTAATATTTTTAAACTTTAACTAAAAGTTGTCTTGAAATTATAAGCAGTGCAAGATGAGCCACTAGGTCGAATTCGGTCCAAATTAAGGTGAGGATCTGACCCAAGCCTGTGACCGTGAACAAAGTTGTCCCGGGTCCAGATCAAAAGGTCATGAATTCAAATTTTAACATTTACATATAATAATAAAAAAACTTGGACTTGGGTTCTGGGAGTACACAAAAAAAAAAATTGATCTACCAAATGAGGGATAAAAAATCAGATTGGGTGCCAACCCCTTGTGATCAATATCATTCAATGTGTACATCAAATCTAGGACATTATTCAACATTCTGCATCCCAATTAATATCAAGTGAATCTAGAAACCTTTAGCCTTGTTTGGAATGCGACATAAGTATCTTGAATAGATTAGTATTGGAAATATAGCTATTAAGACAATTTTTATTTGATTACATTTTTCTTGTTCTTTAATTATTGTTTGTTGGATTACCTTATTCCTTCAAACATTATTTCATCCCTTCATCCATTTATTTAAATCAATGGACCATTTAATTTTTATATTTATCCTAATAAATTAAGATCCTTGGGGGTGATACGCATTCTCGTTTACAATCCCGTATGTGGTCTCGTGTATGTTCATGAAAAATAAAGAAACTATATAATTGTTCACTTCTTTCATACAAGGTATATATTTTCATTTTTACGAGATATATGTCGTTACATAAAATATGTACATTAAAAAAAATCAAAACATGTAAAAAATGCATGTTGAATTGTCTATAAAATTTTCTAAGGCTAGTTTGCTAAAGATATATATTTAAGTACCATTTGGGGTGCAATATAAACTTATGGGATTCTTATTTTTAAGTCCCCGTAAACTATGTTATTTAGTGATCATCCGTCCTTTTTTCATTTTTTTTAAGTCCTCAACTTTAAATGTTATTTCGTTATTAGTCAATTCACCAAGAGTTCTGCTACACAGACCCCATTATTTAGGCATCAACCACAGGCCCCATTACGTGTCAATATACCATTGGTTTCCTAGATGACTTTTACAAAAGTGCAAAAAAGAAAATTAAAAAAGTACCCCTATTTGAATCACACCAAATCCCTTTTTCCGGTTATTGTTTCCTCCTCCTAAAACGCATCCCAAAAATATCTAACCAATATTTTTATAGACATTCTCTATTTAAAAAATCATTTTGGTCGACCTATTCATCTCCGGCGACTGGCGTCACCACCCCTGGATTTGCCTCTATCATATGAGAGGTGGTTTGAGTACATTTTCAGTCCTCCTCCAGACTCTACCTTTTCCGACTCAGTTACATCTTGTTATTGTAATTTATTGCACAAAAATTTCAGTTACATATTTCAGTTACATTTTGTGAATGTAACTGACTTTTATTATATAAACATATAAATATCAATTAAATTTCAAAAATATAATTGACTTACAAAATATAATACATAAATGTTCAAATTAGTTTGAAATGTTACACAACCACACGCCAATACAATATCAAAACTCTATAAATCCTCCAAAAATATAAATTTAACATCAAATGTCAGATTCAAAGAAAAATTATAAATAAAAGCTATATCAAAGACTGTCAGATTTAATATCAAACACCAAATTTAAGACACACACGGCAAAATAGCAATTAATATGAACTTCACTTCACGGCAAAATGTTTAAACGAATGAAAATGATTTATTTTAGATTGTTTAAAAAGAAAAGAACATGCCAATAAAAAATAATTTAACATCAAAACACCACTTTCAACAAAAAAATATATGTAAAAATCAGATGATGAGACCTCAATTGCATAACCAAACAAATAAAAAAGACACACATGAATAGGCATACATTAAAATGATAATCAAAATCGTTCAAATCAAATAAGCGGTTGATGGATCTTCAAAAAAAAAATTCAATCTTCTATTGGGTGTTTTCAAAAGTAATAATATTGTTTTAAATAAGAAATGAATTATGAATGTATATGTGGGAATGAGTAATTATAACTGTCTCCTTGATTATGGGAACAATTACCGAATAAAGAAAAAATCACAAAAAGGGTAAAACAGGTATTATGCATATGGAGCTTACTTGGGGCCTATCAGTTGAGGCATGTTAATCATTTTCATTCGCCAAATGTGCATCTGTTTGGGTTGACAGATAGTTGTCCTAAACTACCCTTTGGATTTTTTATTTTTAAGTTCATATTAACTATGCTATTTAGAGATGAATCCCTTCCTTCTTCATATTGCATTTTAAGTCCACAACTTCAAACTATTTTTTTCATTATTAGCCCTTGAGATATACAAATAAATATATAAATAAAAACTAAAATAATAATAGCTTAAATATCAAAAAATAAATAATTTAAATATGTTAGATTCCCATTAACTCAATAAATCTCTAATTAAATAAAAGTTTAGAACCATGCAAAATAACTTTCATTGACTGCAAACAAATTTTTTAATGGCATCTAAATTTTTAAATTTAAAATTCTAAACAAACTCAAAATATCTAATTTGATATTTCACAATTTCAATCAAGAAAAAAATCATTTAAATCAAAATTCAATAATGAAAAAATCTTCAAATTTGCTTATGTAATTATTTTTCTTTACAAATGTAATAAATCATAATTGGACAGCTCAGGCTATAAGAGAATGTAATCTCGGATTGTATGGGCATATGTAGTTTTGAATAACACTTAAATTATCACTAAACACCTAACAATGCAATACAACTTTGTTTTAGATATTTCACCAAACATTTTATGTACATGTTACAAAATAGTTACAAAATCATACAGACATTTAATTTGTTAAATGACTAATATAAAAAAAGCCTCTAAAGTTGGGGACTTAAAAAAATGAAAAAGGGAGGGGTTCATCAGTAAATATTATAGTTTACAAAGACTTAAAAATAAAAATCTCATTGCTCAAACTAACGGTATTCAGACAGACGTTTGGTATAAGTATTAATAATGAAATAGGCATTTGAAGTTGAGGATTTAAAATGAAATATGAAAAATAGAGGGATTGAATACTAAATAACATAGTTTAGAAGGACTTAAAAATAAGAATCCCTAACTTATTTGAGATAGATTACTATCAAGGGAAAAATCCATATAACCCCTGTAAACTGACTGACATTTATATAACCCCCTGACTTTTCTTAAAATTCATATAACCCCTGAAAACATCTAATAAATCCAAATAACCCCTTGAATAAAATTTATTTACAGATGATGAATGTTTTATGAATATTATGTTTGGTTAACCCTGGTAGAAAACACAATATACTAAAAAAAACCCTATAATGTGTTAAAATGTGAAAAATCTTCTATAAATAACCATTTTACCCCTCCATATATGGTTTTATAATATATCCAGAGAGAGTAAACTCGTCATTTTCATAGAATTTTTCATATTTTTAACACATTGTAATAATTTTTTAGTATATTGTGTTTTCAGTCAGGGTTAATCAAAACGAAATATTCATAAAATATGCACATCTATTAATGAAAAATTTATTCAGGGGGTATTTGGATCTACTAGGTGTTTTCAGATGGTTATATGGATTTTAAGAAAAGGTAGGGGGTTATATGGATTTCAATCAGATTTCAAGGGGTTGTATGGATTTTTCCCTATTATAAATTAGGAAAATGTTACGCCCAGGTCGGTTTCCAGCCTAAAATTCAGTCTCCACGTCAGCTGGGCACTTTTTGGGTGGGTGACGTGGCCGCCACGTAGACGGGACTCAACTCGTAAAACAAAATTTAGTTTGGCGGGAAATTTTGGAGTTGGTTTGAAATTCAAAATTTTAAATATTCGTGATTTGATAGTTTCTTTTTTGGGATGTGATGGCGGCTGATACAATTATCGAGTGCTTTATTTTATCGATTCACGTATTTACGTCTGGTCTGATATGCTGGACTTATCAGCACATATGCGTCGATAACTTTTCACGAATATCGAGGCTCTCACTTTCTATCACAGAAATCTCTCACACCTCTCACTCATCCTCACTTTTTATCACAAAATCTCTCTCTCTCTCCCTCCCACCCTGTAAACTCTTCATCTCCCTCAACCCCTCTCTCTCTCTCTGTCTTCCTGAATCTCTCTCTTATTCGTTTGTTGGTGTCCGTTGGCACAGTCACACAAAATCTCTCACACCTCTCACTCATCCTCACTTTTTCTCACAAAATATCTCTCTCTCTCCCTCCCACCCTGTAAACTCTTCGTCTCCCTCAACCTCTCTCTCTCTCTCTCCGTCTTCCTGAATCTCTCTCTTATTCGTTTGTTGGTGTTCATTGGCACAATCACCTGAGTCAAGCATGACATCCTTCTCTTCCACTCAAGTCCTGTGGGTTGTTTCCGACGATGGCATCGCCTCTACCGGTCTATCTACTTTTTTGTTTTTGTAATTTTTAGATCGATAAAAAAAATCATCATGCTAGGTTTATTTAGTTAGGAATTTTGTTTTCACCTCTTTTTTTCAGTTAAGAATTTTTAAATATAACAAAAAAAACACCATGTTTTTTTTTGCCTCTACCACTCTTTTATTTAGTTAAAAAAATTTAATTCTAAAAAAAATCACCATGTATTTTCGCATTCAACACTCTTTAGTTCAGTTATGAATTTTTAATTTAGAAAAAAAAATCAGAATGCTAGGGTTATTTAATGTTATTTTGTTCACAACATGCATATTTTTTGCTTCTCTAGAAGTACGTGTGTTTGATTTTTTTTGTATTATTGTTATGTGCTACAATGGGAGCATATGCTTCTGGTTCAGCGCATATGCTCTGTTGAAAGAGCATATGCAATCATTATTTTTTACAATATTGTTATGCTTATGTTCATAGCATATACTTCTTTGGAAGAGCATATGTTGTTTTAATGTTTAATTTGAGTTGCACACATATATAGATTGATTTAATATTTGTAGTCATTATATTTTTGAAGTCTCACTATACCTTTTATTACATATATCTCTGTTGAAAAGACAAATATACCTCGTTAGCTGTGCAGCGTTGAAAGTTGATATCATGAAGTCCGTGAAAAGATCACACAAAAACTTGGAGGGGGGCGGTGGAGTAGAGGCCTGTGAGGAAAAATGATACTTCATTGATTGCGCCATCGCTTTAAATGTGTGTGTATAATTCAATTTTTGCCTCTGCTTTCATTATTTGAAATGTAAAAATTGTAATGAGATATCTAACTGGTTTACTAAAGCACATACCTTATTATAAATTTTCATATGATTGTCTTGTTTAGGCATTTAGAATGGTATGAGATCCTTAAAGTGGTATATGTTTTGTTTATCAACGCATATACCTTATTATTATTATTATTATTATTATTATTATTATTATTATTATTATTATTATTATTATTATTATTATTATTATTATATGACTCTTGCTCGACTATGTTATTGAATGTAGATATTGAATAAGGCATATGCGTTATTTATTGACGCATATAACTTGTATTCATGTTTTGTCTGCTTGTCATGTTCGAATATGTTGTGGTATATCAGGCAATGCGGCATATGCTTTAATTATCGACGCACATGACTTATCATCATTTTTGTGTAAGTGTCTTGTTCGACTATGTTGTGGTATGTACATCATTGATGAGACATATTTTTGTCAACATGAAATATGGGAGCATGTGGACATGGGTATATCATTTCTTCATCATGAGATGCCAATTATTTAAGGTGATAAAAAACGATTGGCTCGCAAAGGATGTATCTATTTCTCTATAAGGACAAGTGCGCTTTAATTTTAGCATATGCCTTGTTTAACGAAGCATATACGCGTAATCGATGGTTATTCAAGCACTATTTCTGAAGTATTGAAGCCCTCTATCCTAGCTAGGCCGATTCTATATGTGTATGCAATTTTTAACGTATATTCCCTTACATCCTTTTATCATTTCATTTGGAAAACATTCATAATTGTTTATATTCCTCTCTTAAATGCTATAGCAATATTTTAGTACGGGCATGGAAGGAGCCGAGAAGTTTTTCAAAGTCTTTGTGTGGTTGGGTGATGCAAGCAGAGATGATTTGGGGATGATTATATTTTCCTTTTTTTATTCAAAGCATTGGTTCTTACTGATACTGGATGGGGAGAAGAAGACATTCAAAGTGTACAATTCGCTGAGTGGAGAAATCTATGAATCGCAGGCGTTTACTGTGGTAAACTTGCTGAAGGAAACGATACTGAATTACGCAAAGGTTTGACCGATACTAAATCTACGATTCTAGTGGACCGGGATTCTCTAATGTGGCAAAGATGTTTTGCGCATCTTGTTTGAACAATTTCTTGTGTCTTTTTAATGTGGTGTAATTGTTTGTTTGAATACATTCTCCTATGGGTGTTTGATGTTGTTAAGTTGTGTTACAACACTTCCCTCTTTTTTTGGATGTTGTTGGTTTAAACAATTATCTATATTTAACGGAAGCATATGCCTACTTGTATAAATCATACATATAGTTTGTCTGCAAATGTATGTTAAGTTATGCTTTTTGAACACTTGATTTATCTGTTTGGATGTTGCTTGTGTTTCATTTTCAGTCCTCTAATAACATACATTCTTTATGATTGTTTTTCAATAGTCCAATACTCTTAATACATGACAGGTAGCATATAAATTCTTAAATATGGTATATGTATAAATAAAGTAATATCAAATCAACCAAATTATGGTTACTTAACATTTATTTTAAATCTAAATTATAAGACATTTGAAATGTTAATATATCATATCCAATTCTAAATAGTAAAACATTGTAACTATGAAGAACATTTACAAAATGCTTGACTATGATGTCATCCATCTCTCAAATTCTTATTCCATACAAGTCGATTGTGATGCGAACTGAGTATACTGCTGTGAACTTGGTGTTGGTGGTGTGCAATTTGCAAGTGTAACACGTCTAGGATGTTTCTCTCTTGTTGCTTCGATTATCAATTATTTTGATATCATATCGACAAAATAAAGATATTAATAAAACATGTAAAAGTTTATCGACGCATATACTACTTTAGAGTGGGTACGTGCTGAGTATAGAAAATCATATACTTACATTTTTCTGCCAATTGATGTCAACTTCACACCATGAAACATTTCGCTTAGTTTTTGAGTGACCTTTCGATTGGCTAGTACTTGCTTTACTTTCACTATTTCTCTTCATGTACTTCCTTTCCTTTGAACATGTAAAAATAATTATCTTCAGATCACCTTTGGGAGTGAACTTTCTTCCTGTCTTAGTGACACCAAAACCATTGCGGAAAGCAAAAGCCTTATATTGAGAGTACGTTTCATCAATGGAGTCAAACTCCATGCCAACAATTAATTCTTCATCATTTGTTTCATAATATTTAATATCATCAGCCTTTTACATTGGGATTCATTGCTTCTTCACACTGAAATTCAGCATTCAGTCCCATGTATTCCAAGGTCCATCATTTCTGTAATGACCCGCATGTTTAATAGCGTATATGTGTACAATGGCCAATGAAAAGAGAGCACAAGTTTTTTGTCTGTATTAATAGCACGTACATACTCTCCTGAACGACATATATGCAAATTAACAAGGCGTATATGTTTTCGATGAAAATATTCATTCATTACATAAAAAAATATCAATAATTTTTTAAGGAAAGCACATAACAGACAACGAGACAGATACCTTATTTTTGACAGAAAAACGAATTGTCCCTTATCGGATTTGGTTGGTGTTGTCTGGAATTAGAAGATTCTCCAACTTTGTCGGAAAAAAATCAATGTAGCACAAAAAGAAATAAATCATTCATTGTTAGATATTCAGTTGTTGGAGGAGATTGAGAGGAAAAAACTGTAGTTAGAAATGAAGGAGAGAGTGAAATTTATTTGCTTTGACATGGAAGAAAAAAGGAGAGGTCAGAAAGGGGGGGAATCCAAAATTTTGGCGGGATGTTTTGGGGGGAAACATTTTAGGGTTGGTGAGAAAAAGTGAGGGGCTGACGTGGATGAGGGTGGCTGACGTGGAGACTGGATTTTAGATTGGAAACGGACCTGGGTGTAACAATACCCTATAAATTATGAGATAGAGCGGTTGCTGGGCCTGATAAAAGACAACGGGCTGGATAATCAAATATTACATAATCTATATTTTTAAAAAAAATATGTGTTTCACTTTCAAAGAAATCAAAGCACGTAAAGCTTACGCAATATACAAAATTGCTGTCCACATGCAATATGACATTTTTCTTCATAACATAATATATACAAATAATGTGATTTTTTTTTATTTTTATTTTTTTGGTAAAGGCTTGTCATATGCAAGAACCCCATAAAGGAAAAATAAAAAAGAACCACCTACAGCGGTAACATCATTCATTAGACATTCACTTTTTTGGTTGAGTTGTCATTAGCACCTACAGCGGTGCTTTTTTTATTGGGCTTGTCTGATTTTTTTTCATATTTTGGGTGATCAAATCATTTCATTTCCCTAACATATAGCCGGGGATAAGTTTTATTTTATGTATACATTTATTTGAGCATAAGTGAGTATAAATAAGGATAAAGTGATTTTGTGTTTGGTTGTATTTTGAATTATTCTAGTTGGTAAACGTAAGAATAAATATTTTGTTGTTTAAGTAAAATATGAATAAAGTATAGATAAGGATTTAAAAGGTAAAAAAATAATTATAGTTGATTTGACATGTGATTTATAAGAGGTGATGAGAGTTGATTTGACAGTGGACCCACATATTCTTTAGGTGAAATAACCTATGGTAACTTTAATCCAGGGTTGATTGAAATCCATATGCCACTTTATACCAGTTTATTCTGACATACTTTATCAGGGGTTATCCAAGACAAACAAATACACCAAAATTCTTATCCAGGGACTTATACCCAAAACAAACGGGGCATAGTCTTCAGATCAGTTTGATACTTCCATTAAAGCGGATTACTCAGATAATTAACCAATGTCCTCTAGGTGATGCAATAAACAACAACAAATTAAAAGATCAGACAAGTTTCCAAACCTGGAAAACTTATTCTGGATTACAGATCAAGATTGTACCTTCCAAAATCCCTTTTAAAAAAATACCAAGTTGCAGAGAAGACCAGAATGTTGTCATCTTGTGCCGTATCATGCCCTTTCTCCTTTTTAACTCCCCAAATAGGAAAAACAAAAGAAAACAAAAAAGGGGCAGCACAAGCTGGCCTGCACATGACAACAACATACTAACAACCTGGGTGAGTGTCCCACAACATGACAATCCAAGACCATCATATTGACAGCCTTAACAAAACTAGAAAGCTCACATGCACTAATGGCTTTGTCATCCACCCACACCGAGTGATATTTTTCTTCCATGAAATACTAGTTAATAGATAATACACACATACAATGCAAAAGAAACGATAATCTCAACAAAATACAATGTAGAGAGGGAGAGATACAGAAAACAACAAATGTATTGAAATGAAGCATGTGTGTGTTTAGGCAACTCCTTCAGTAATCTTCGCCATCATCGGCCTCATCGTCATCCACACCCTCGGCGCCAACCTCCTCGTAGTCCTTCTCGAGGGCAGCGAGGTCCTCGCGGGCCTCGGAGAACTCTCCTTCTTCCATGCCCTCGCCGACATACCAGTGGACAAAGGCGCGCTTCGCATACATGAGGTCAAACTTGTGGTCGATCCTCGAGAACACCTCGGCCACAGCGGTGTTGTTGCTGATCATGCACACCGCCCTCTGCACCTTCGCCAGATCCCCTCCAGGGACCACTGTCGGTGGCTGGTAATTTATCCCACACTTGAACCCTGTCGGGCACCTGGTGGATCAACACAAAAGTTATAAAGGTTATGTTACAACTTGACACTTTTGTGGTCATTCCTGCAAATGCAACATCACCTAACAAGGTATATGAAATTTCTAACTGAATATATACTCTACCATGTCTGGAGATACTCAACTACAAAAAATGTCAAATGTTTACATTCAATTCATTCAAGTGCATACTTCATTCTTTATAAAAGTACTACTTCATTAGACAATTATATATTTAAAAAAAAATTCAAAACATGTTCCGTCGGTAAATGATACTGCAGTAATGTCTCAGTGTGTAATGCTAAAGAAAATTTTAAGAAAACAACATATACCTATAGGGTCATTTTACACGTGAGATCATCTCTTAGCAGAATTTATTCATGACAACAAATGAATGACTTATAATCAATCAATCAAACAAGGCGTTTTGATTATTCCAACCACAGGGTGGCTTGGAGATGGCTGGGGCTCCAAGTCGATCCCATTCCAAAATGTTGATCCATTCCAACAGTTTTTTTTGATAACTTGATAACAAAAAAAAAAACCTTTTGAAAATTAACATTAATGTAAAAAAGAAATGATGTTTTCATCATGCACAAAAATTCATAACAATGACCAATGAGTTCTATAAAAATTATCCAACTCTTATGAACATAAAGATTTTGGGACAGAACTCACCAGTCGACGAACTGAACAGTCCTCTTTGTCTTGATGGTTGAAACGGCTGCATTCACATCCTTAGGAACAACATCTCCACGGTACATCAAGCAGCAGGCCATGTACTTCCCGTGCCTTGGGTCACATTTGGCCATCATGCTTGACGGCTCGAACACCGCGTTAGTTATCTCGGGGATAGACAACTGCTCGTGGTAAGCCTTCTCAGCAGATATGACAGGGGCATAGGAAGAGAGCATGAAGTGGATGCGAGGGTAGGGTACGAGGTTGGTCTGGAACTCAGTGACATCCACATTGATTGCCCCATCGAACCTCAAAGACGTGGTCAGGGATGATATGACTTGGGATATCAGGCGGTTCAGGTTGGTATAGGTCGGCCTCTCAATGTCCAAAGACCTCTGCAGATGTCATAGATTGCCTCGTTGTCAAGGAGAATGGCAACATCTGTGTGTTCCAGGAGGGAGTGGGTTGAGAGGACACTGTTGTATGGCTCAACCACTGCTGTAGAAACCTACAATCAAGGACAAACAAATTCTGACTATAACCACAGCGAGAATCAATCATTATAAATTGTTCCTCAAGGTGCAAAACCAGAAACTAGCCATCACGCTTGAATGGTTCATATTATTCCTACACCAAAACCCTCACAAGAATAGGCATGCACCATTTATTCTAAAGAAATAAAGATTGACATGCAATTAGATGGAGCAGGGTTTCATAGAACTTCTTGAGATGACTCAATTTAAAAAAGCTTCCAGCTCATGTTCCAAATTCAACTACACTCAATATTCGACTCACAGAAAACTTCAAGGATAGTGGAAGTCAAGCAATGGCAATCTATATATCATGGATGATTAAACAATTTTAATGTCAGAAACAGGGTGTAGAGAAATCTCTTCTTGGGGCTCAGGTCTAGATCGCGCTAAACCAACTCACGTATTATTTAACATCATCAATATTTAAAACTGAAATCTGGTACAAAATTGTGACCAGCTGCATAAGTATCGAAATTTGGAAATGTTACCTGAGGAGAGGGATAGATGGTGAACCCAAGCTTCGACTTCTTGCCGTAATCAACAGACAAACGTTCCAATAGCAAGGAACCCAAACCAGACCCAGTGCCACCACCAACAGCATTAAAAACCAAAAAACCTTGCAATCCTGTGCAATTGTCTGCTAGCTTCCTCACGCGATCAAGACATAGATCTACAATTTCCTTGCCAACTGCACATATAAATAATTGGTATATAAGAAAAATTAAACCTGAAAAGTACAGGCAGAGGAAGCAATGCAATGTAATTTAAACTAAAAGCTTAGTGGCAATTAATTGAAGGGTATTTTACCCGTATAGTGTCCTCTGGCGAAATTATTAGCGGCATCTTCCTTGCCAGAAATAAGCTGCTCAGGGTGAAAGAGCTGACGGTAAGTACCGGTTCTAACTTCATCAATGACCGTGGGCTCCAGATCGACAAATATAGCTCGTGGCACATGCTTCCCAGCACCGGTTTCGCTGAAGAAAGTATTGAACGCATCATGGGCGACGCCAACTGATGTGTCACTGTAGAGAAGAACAAAAGAAAATGTGCATGTCAGCTTCAAAAAATAAAAACTCCAACATATGCAATACTGTAATGTAGAAGCTCATAAAACCAATCAAAGAAAAGAATTAAATTATTTCTTGATAAAAAGGATATAAAAAAGTGCATTCTTTCCAACAGACTCAACATAGCTCTTGATGAAAGAAGCTAAAATACACACTTATAGATTGCATCCGCGAAACCCACCATTCTACATTAGGAAATCCTAACCTTCAATACCCCAAATTATTTCATCTTTTTCAAGATTTGTAGAATTATAATTGCGGTCTCAACAATCCCAATAGCGTAAACTACGCAAAAAGAAAAAAAGAATAGGGTTCACCTTACAAAAACCCATGTATCCAAACCTAGACATGGAAACAATATGCACAAATACACTACATTAAGTAGATTTCAAGTCAGGCAAATATCACTTTTACAATGCCACTCCTTAAAATCCAATTGAAGTACATAACACTCAAAAAAAAAAAAGGCACAAAATTAACTCTCACCAACCAAACCCCAAAAAATCACACAAAATAAAAAATAAAAAATAAAAAACGCGAAAGAATAGATCCAACAAAATAAACAGATTCCAAATCACACAAAGCAATACTAATTAGGACATTCGAAGTCCAAAATCTAGGCACAAATCTTTCGTGAAACCGAATTGAATCTAAAAACCACAAAAAATTTTAAAAAAATCACAAAAAAATCGCAAAAAAAAACAGGAGAATGAAAGAACCGACCGACCTGGGCATCATCCCGTCGGGTTGAATCCCATGTTCGAGGCAGTAGAGCTCCCAACACGAATTCCCGACCTGGATCCCGGCCTGCCCTATGTGGATGCTTATGATCTCTCTCATCTCCTCCTCAGCTCGCTCTCTCACGATCGATCTCTTTCAGAAACCTTAATTTTCTTCTCCTTCTGTTCGATCCTCTGTTGCAACAAAAATTTCAAAAATCTGAAGCTTTGGCGATAAAGGGAGACGAATTAACCGGATTTCATAAATGGTTTGGAATCCGAGATTTGTGTGGGCCCCGCTCATTGTTTGCTGGGACCCACGATTCGGTCGGCCCGTCTTCATCGTCGAACGTCACTAGATATTTGTCTACAAAATGTTACACTTTTTTATACTTTTATTTATTACTCGAATGTTCTAAAAAAATCTCTTATGTGCCTGTATTAATCCCTCACATGGATTTAAACGCATCTATACTTAAGTTGATTAGTAAATTATTAAAATATCTTATATATTATATATTTATTAATTAATTTTTTATGCTATCTTTATTATGTTTACATTATTAATTTATTTTTATATTATTTTATTATTATTTTGTGGTTTAAATTATTATATATATAATATGTGTATGTATTAATTATTTTAAAAGTAATTGATTAATCTCTTATTAATCCTCATCTAACCGATTAGTTTTTAGTGAGTTTAGTCCTCCTCAATCGTTTGATTAGCGTCTAATATTTTTTACAACGGTGTTTTTACTTTTAATATATTCATTTTTTTACTGAAGTATATATTTGGTTAAAAAAAAGTTATTTTTTTTATAAATAAATATCTTTAAATTTGTTGGACATATATGATGCATGATTTTAAAAAAATAAAGGGAAAAACTCAAATAACCCATTGTAAACTGCCTAAATACATACAACCCCCTGACTTTCTTTAAATTCCGCATAACCCCCTGAAAAACCTATATAAATCCAATAGCTCCTGCATTAAATTTTTTGTCACATATTAAAATTATTATGCAAATATTTTATCTTATTAACTCTAGTTGAAAACATAATATACAAAAAAATTATCTACAATTTGTTAAAAATACAAAAAAATCTTTATAAATGATTATTTTACTCCTCTGAATATGATTTTATAATCTATCTAAATGGATATAATGTTACCCCCCGAGGCGGTCATCCCCAGAGTGTTCCAATAACATCAATATCAGGGAAGTCATATACAAGAAACCAATAATGACTACAACAAAGTACAACAATAACCAATAAGAATCAAATGACGCAAGCAAAGCAATGATGAGCAATGATTAACTGAATGTGCAAAAACATAAAATATATAAAAAGTCTGTAATACAAAAAAATCATTACAGAGCATATACTAGAATCACTGTCTATGAGAGCTCAGATTCTAGTCAACAACAAAAGATCACATATATAACTGACACGAATACGATTACATACAAGCAGTGACGAAGCCACTTGAAGCCCGGGGGGCCATGCTCCCCCTGGGGTTTTTTTTTTTTTTTTTAACATTTCATTCCATAACCCATATAACAACAGCAACAACTAATGAACAAATGGCAATAGTCCACCAACCATGCAAAATTAGGCAATAAAAAAAATAAAATACTCATAGCCATGATTCACGTTAATATGTCCACCATCCACGCATGCCCTTCAATCACCCGTTCTTTAATAATTAATCATCCCCCTCCCTCCACAAAAATCAAAGAAAATAAACCCAATGAAGACAAAGTCGACAGTCGGCACGGTTACGAATCAGGATCCCACTCCTCAGCATCTCGTCTAGGTATTTTAAAAAATATAAATTTTGACTTTTTTTTTTTACATTTAACTGTTCCTAATATCAATTTTCATCTCTTAAAAAACCCTAATTTTTTTGTTCCATTAACCATCACACGATCGGGAATCGTCGATCATTTCCCCTCCATCAATACTTTAAAGATATAAAATTTTTCTTTTTTACCTTATTGTCATTTTTGCTAATTTATTTAAAATTTATAATATTTGTGTAAATATCTAAAATAATCAAATATAATATTTGTTATTTCTAGGAATATGCAGTAAGATTAAGTTTTGGGACAATCGGTAAACTATTTATCAATTTAAATTTGAAATGAAAAATATTATTTAGTTTCTTATTCTTAATGATGTTAATCTATATATCATAATTTAAGAGATTTTGTACATATTCATTTTTTAATCTAATGCTATTGAAATTAAATATATATATATAGTGATATAACTTTAGAATATATTTACATAAGTCATATCCCCTTTTATAAAAATTCTGGCTCCGCCATTGCATACAAGAAGAAATGCTGATGGCCTCATGCTCGCAGACCAAAAAGACTGGACGCAATACACCTCACGGGAGCTCTGGCTTCACATTCGACCCGACCTCAACGGGAGAAACAACATGCGAGGGGGTGAGCTACAAGCTCAATGAGTGGCACAGATCCACGCATCATACACAATAATAAGTATCTCATAAAACAATATAGAGTTCCAACAACTAAGGGAAACAAACCAACAATCATAAGTGTCATACAACCCCAATCTCATCCTCACCTTCACCCGACTTGGTGTTGTGGAGATAGCTGTAGCAACAGTGGGACGACGCTGGCCATGACCACAGAAAATCTGACGTCTTTCCGCAAGAAGTTTCCAACTGTCAACAATCTGATGATCTGGTTTCTTGCAATAGGCACAAAGAGATCGCGAACAAGAGGAATTCGCATAAGGGGCGGCACCCAGAATACCCTCATAAATATTATAAGAAATAATAGTAGTAATCTTCGACGATGAGTCCGGATATACCAGATCCAAAGGTGGTAGGTTTATCAATGTCATAATCAGAAGATGTCAGATGAAAACAAAAAATACATAGTTGCGTAGAGGACTAAAAATGAAGCAAAATGAGTACCAAGATGACTATATTCAGAATTAAAACGAATTCAGAGCGTGAAGAAAAAAAATACCAAAGAAAATAATAAATAAATAAATACCGTATAAAACACCTTCTGTCACCGCTCTTTTTTTTTTTAATTGTTGGGTTACGGGAGACGTCACCATTTTTTATTTTTTTACAACGACGATGCAAAAACAAGCGCGACAATCCTCGGGGTGAGCTAGATCGGCGTAACGAGCGCGATGAAAACGATAGAGTTGACAGCGCGTAAAAATGACGATGAAGATGATGAAAAATAGGATCCCAAAGGAATAAAGAGATCCAATAAAGAAAGAGATGTGCAATTCAGTTTTTGAATTGATGCTCCAAATTCTTATAATAAATAAAATCGTGATATGGACTGCTTACAAAAAGTGACACAAACATAATATAAAATCGTCATATATAAAACATTTTTCACATTTTTAACAAATTGTAAGAATTTTTTGATATATTATGTTTTCAGTCAAAATTAATAAAAATTGAATATTGATTATCTAAAAATTTAATTCATGAGGTTATTTGGATTTACATAGATAATTTCTTACCGAACACGCGAGACGTTGAGCTGTTCGGGGCTGTTCACGGTCTTTTTTTAATTGTGGTGAAATGGGATCTGTTAGATCTGAACCGTTCGTTGTGGTTGGGCGTACATGATCAACAGAAGCAATAGTGATTGGATGGCTAGGATGAACTGGAGGGTTTTATTTTATTTTTTAACAATAATAATAATAATAATAACTGTCTGGCGGTGGTGGTTTGGTTAGGCAGTCATTGATCATAAGATGGACTGGTTATCTCCGGTGGGAATGTGTTTTTTTCCTCTCAATTATCAATAAAATTTGAGTTTATTTAATATAATCATTTTAATTTATAAAAAAAATTTCCTCTCAATTACAGTTTTTTAGACTAGATTCATATAAAGAGTCATAGAATCTTATGAGATAAAATAAGATTCTAGAGTTCATCGTATGAGCAGACATAAACATGTGATCATGTGACACTTGTGCCCCGTAATAGTAGGTACTTGCTAATAGTACATAAAACATAGGCCCCCGTTTGTGTAACGGAATAAGGGAGTATAAGGGTGGTATAAGAATGGATAGAAAAAATAGTTGTTTGTTTGAAAGGTATAACTTGGTATTACTAAACCAGTTTAAACGAGTATAAGAGAGTATAACAATTCTAAGCAACCCCTAGGATAAGCTATACTCACCTTATCTATTCCCATGGGCCCAAATGTCAAATCAACTTTTTACACATCATCACATCAAATCACCTATCAACACTTTTTATACATCAATGGGCCCACATGTCAAATCAACTTTTTTACACTTTATTTATATTTTATTCTTTATCAAACAAACAACTCAACATTTATTCTTACGTTTTCCAATGAGAATAAAAAAAATACTACCAAACAGAAAATCTTTTATTCTTATAGATTTGTTATCTATACTTGCATAGTTATCTATCCAGAATAACTCAATTCCGCTATCCAAACGGGGGGTAAGGCACCCAGTGTACAAGTTAATGATAGACCTATTCTCATTATCTAACCCCCCCCCCCCCCCGTTTGGGGTGGAGAATAAACCATGGATATAAGAGAATACAGTAGAATAGTCCCCAAACAGCTGTTTGTTTGACAAGGATAAACCTTGATAGTTATGTCTAAATAAACTAGGATAAGACCTGATATCTATTCTCAGAAAAGGCTAGAATTGTTTATCGGGGCTTATCTATACCAATGGATAAAAATACCCTTACCTGTTATTTTAAAAAATTTATCTTACCTAACACTCTCTGCACACATTCCAAAAAATATCACATCTATCATATCACACAGACATCTCTCATACTTATTCCCAAACACAAATAATTTATGCAGGGGTATAATTGTCATTTAAAAAGTCATAAACTCTTATCCATCTCTTATCTACCACTTATCCTTACTTTATTCAAGGTGAATCAAACAACAAAAAGATCAATTTTACGTTTCCCAATTAGAATAACAAAAAGGACAACCAAACAAAAATTTACTTATTCAAAATGGATTGTTATCTATCATAGTATAGCTATCAAGGGCGAGTAACCTTATGTCACACCCCAAACGGGCCCTAAAAGAGTATTTTGGACCTCCACTTCATAAATTATTCCAGATAGATAATTATTTTGATATATGTAGTCCCTGTTTGGAATATGAATACGATTTATTATTGAATATATCTATACTCTATTATAATGCGCGTTAAGCAGGCACCTCGTCGCCCAGCAGTCCATGTTAGCGCCGGAGTGATTGGGGAGAAACATTTAACCGAACATTTTGCAGATTGCCCCCATGTTAGGTTTTATTTTTTAACAATAATAATAATAATAATAACTGTCTGGCGGTGGTGGTTTGGTTAGGCAGTCATTGATCATAAGATGGACTGATGGACTGGTTATCTCCGGTGGGAATGTGTTTTTTTCCTCTCAATTATCAATAAAATTTGAGTTTATTTAATATAATCATTTTAATTTATAAAAAAAATTTCCTCTCAATTACAGTTTTTTAGACTAGATTCATATAAAGAGTCATAGAATCTTATGAGATAAAATAAGATTCTAGAGTTCATCGTATGAGCAGACATAAACATGTGATCATGTGAGACTTGTGCCCCATAATAGTAGGTACTTGCTAATAGTACATAAAACATAGGCCCTAAGGCAACCAGTGTACAAGTTAATGATGGACCTATTCTCATTATCTAAAAGAGTATTTTGGACCTCCACTTCATAAATTATTCCAGATAGATAATTATTTTGGTATATGTAGTCCCTGCTTGGAATATGAATACGATTTATTATTGAATATATATTTATTTAAACATAAGTGAATATAAATAAAGATAAAGTGATTTTGTGTTTGTTGTATTTTGAATTATTCTCATTAGTAAACGTAAGAATAAATATATTTTTTTTTTTGGTAAAATGTGAATAAAGTATGAATAATAATTTATAAAATGTGAAAAAATAATGATAGTTGATTTGACAGGTGATTTATAAGAGGTAATGACAGTTCTTTTAACAGTGGACCCACATATTCTTTGAGTGGAATAACCTATAATAACTTTAATTCCAGGGATTGGTTGGAATCCATATACCAGTTTATTCTGACACGCTTTATTAGGGGTTTTTCGAGGTTTCCAAACACCCTTTATCCCTTATCCGAGGTTATCCAGTGTTATCTAGGGGCTTAAAGATTAAGTCATTTCTAGTTTGATTATTATTTTTTAATTATCTTCGTTGGATGACATAATAAAAAATTTCTGACTACCATGTAAAAATCTGCGGTTTGTGTCATAGGAAAAGAGGAAATTTTTTTTCCTCACTTTCCTTTTGATTTTTTATCTTATTATTCTGAGAAGAGGGGAAATCCCCCCCAAGGGAAAATGAGTTTTTTTTTAATATTACATATATTATGATATTGAATATTTTTATTCTTATTTTTTATTTTATAAAAAATCAAGAAAGCATTTATTTAAACATTTTATTTATTATGTGACGTGTCCTTGTTGATCGTCTTTCAAAATTTAATTTATTTAAAAATATTTGACATGTTAAAGTGCTTCTATATTATATTTAAATTAGCATACAAATGACATATTTTTTTTATCACTTTCTGTGAGATAACAGATACAATATATTTTATTTTCTATAATTTTTTATCATAAGTACAAAAATAATTTTTATTTTCTATCATTTTTCACTATAAGCACAAACACACTCAATTTTTTTTGCGATAGTTTTTCTTTATGGCCTGTTTGAAATAATGTTTTATCCAAGTTTGACAAGACACCCCCGAACACTATCTTCAAAACAAACACAAAAACCGAGTTTGCGTTCGATGATTAACATTTGCATTTTATGTATATTTTTTTGCAAACCATGTTAAAACATAGTTTACCTGAAATCGGTGTCGTTTGTCCAGATGAAGTCTAACTCAAATTCTTTAAGTTTTATCTCGTGTTTGTACCCCAACACACCTAAGGGTGCGTTTGGTTGCGCGATTGCGCTGCGATTGCGATTGTAGGAAGCTGCGTTTGCAATCGTGCAACCAAACAGTTTTGTAATCGCAGTTTTAAACCCAGCGATTGCAGGCAAATAGTGCCCAAAAGCTGCGATTTCAAAAAGCTGAGAAAGTGAGCTTCCTGCAGAATCAGTTTTGCAATCGCAGATTCCTGCAGAATCAGTTTTGTAATCGCGCAACCAAACGCACCCTAAGTCATTCAGTTGCCTCGATCCGTTCACCAGTCCATACCCATTGAAAAGGCCGGCTTAGGCCAGAATCCCTTGAACCACCACCACCACCCACTCCAGATCATACGGTCGTTTTACAACCCACGTCATCATATCACCTCCCGTGGGACCCACTTTTCAACACGCATCCACAGGTCCGCCAAACGGGTTGGGCTCCAAAATCTCCGCCTTAAAAACTCCTGCCAAGGACCTTTCCGTAATTTCACCCCCAGATCGCATTCTCCCGACGCGAAAGGCGCGTTCGTTATACACTACAAATAAGTCTGTTTATCGGACAGATACAAATCGAATAGGCCCATATTCATATTTGTATCAGTATTCGAATTGAATATCTAAAAAAATATCTGTATCTGATATCCGACGGATACACATATCCGTATCCGATTCAAAAATCCGGATACAGATTCAGATAATATCCAAAATATACGAACTAGAAAAAAAATTTAAAGAATTTATAAAATCTTAAGTTCTAATATGGTTAAATAGGTATCCACCAAAGACATAAAAAACACAAATCCTAATATAGTTAAACAAGTATCCAACATGGTTAAATATATTTGTGTTTTGTCCTAGATCATGAGCCATTTGATTTTTATATAAGAGTTGAAACTAATTCTAACATATATAAATAAAATAACAGTTCAGATACAGATATTGTTTGGATCGGATATAGGCAATATCCGATCCGATCCGAAAATTTTCAGATACGAATAATTTGGTTCGGATACGAATTTTTGGATATCATATATTTTCTGTAATTTTCGATATGAATTCAGATCAGATACGAATATTTTTCAGATAATTGACATGATTATTCACAAGTAACAAAATCCCATTAATTGACTAAACTACCTTCCTAATCCACCAGAAAAAACAGGTACCCCACGATGACTTCGCATTGAATCTCACTCCACCAGTCAATCGACGTCCGTCACAAATACCAAATCTAACCTTCTATTCCACACTTTAGCAGCGCAACTAGAAGGGTAATGTAGTCATTATCCAGAAAGGTTGTTGCGTAATTTAGCGGTCTTTGAGGGTACATTATGTTACGTTCGGAATCCCTTTTTTATTTCCCAATCTTTCGCTTCGTAGTCCATCTCTCTCTCTTTGGGTCTCTTCGATCCGATCTTTGTTTGCGTTTTTTCAGATAAATAGAGATAGAGAGAGAGAGAGAGATGGCGGGGGTGACGAAGGAGGAGTCGTGGGGAGAGTACTTGAGGAACAGCGGGTCGGCGACGTGGAAGGTCTCGAAGCCCTTCGTCAATGGCGGGGCGTCGGGGATGCTCGCCACCTGCGTCATCCAACCGATCGACATGATCAAGGTGAGTCCGCGAAAGATTCATCTTTTATGTGGATCCGATGTGTTTCCTCAACTGGGTCGGGTTTGGTTTGGGTTTTTGTTTTTTGTTTGGATGGTTTGTTTTGATTTGGGGGGTTTTGTTTTGGGTTTTTTGCGTTGATGATTGCAGGTGAGGATTCAGCTGGGTCAGGGATCGGCGGGGCAGGTCGCTCGTACTATGATAAAAAATGAGGGGTTCGGCGCGTTTTACAAGGTTTGCGTTTGTTGATTTGGAAAGATTTGTGTTTGGTTTTGTTTCTTGATTTATTTTATGTTGGTTTTGTATAAATTTCGGTAGATTTGTTGTTGGTATCCTTGCATTGAAATCGAGTCTATTGAAAGAGTTAGTGCTTGAGGGGTAAGCGATTTGATATGAAGATTTTGAGAGTCAAATTTTGGCTCAAATCGTTGTTGGATATTCAATTTGCCATTTTTTTTATATGAAAGATGGGAGACATAGAAAGGAGGTATTAAGGCCTTAATCTCAGGTAAAATAAAGAAACATGAAAGAAGAGGTAGATGATGCATTTCCAAGATTTAGAACAGTTGAGCCCATGATTAGCCATACCCAATCTTCCTACTTTATGTGACCCGAAATCCTCCACCCCTCGCAAGAATAACTGATTTTATATGCTTCAAAGTTCAAATTTTTTATGTATATGTGCCATGTGATTTCAATTGCTTCTTTGAGTTTGATTTTAATAGGCATGATTATTATGCTAATATTATTTATTTTTTTAATATATGAAACGAATGTGTTTGTATATCTGGACTTTGAAGATGCCATGTGTAATACCTGTCATTTATGCCTGTTTGATGGGCATTCGTTTGACCATGTCCTTTAGGAGCCTACCTCTATAATTGTTCCCTTGGGCCTTGGTAGACTATTTAAGATATACTTTGTGTTTAAATGTTGATCTTTGCTTTTTTCCGCCCTCTCAAACTCAATTGAAGTAACTTTTACTTAGCATTATTTATGTGCTTTAAATAACAAAGGACTCGTTTTTTTTGGAGCAGGGTCTCTCCGCTGGACTACTCAGGCAAGCTACATATACAACGGCTCGACTTGGATCCTTTAGGTAGGTCCATGTGCACAAAAAGAGTAAACAAATGATGGATCTATGGAAATGGAGGATATTATTTACTTGATCTAAATTCTATATGCACAGTTTCCCTTCCTGTTCTTTTGTATTTTTGCTTGGATTTTTTTTTTATGATTTTTCCGTTAATTTCCATCAAACTGTTATTTTATAATGCTTCCATTCAATTTTCATTTGGTTCTTACTGAATCACTGTCCCATCTCCTCTTTCCTTTTCCTACCATTGTTTTTTCGTCTTCTAGGAAATCTGTCAATGTTTGCCTGAGCCTGTTCAACTGACAGTGCAATACCGTTTTTTTTAACATGTAAGCCAAATTTGAATAGGAGTTTTACCACATTGTCCTGGTGTCACCTGTTAGTCATCTATGTTTCATTTATCAAACTAAATCGTGCTCCTAGCTGATGTGTATTATGGGAAAGATTAATTAATTTATCCTTTTGAGATTTATTTGATAAACGCTAAACAATTTTCAAGCAGTTCCAAAAGATTTTTGTTGTTCTACAGTTAGAACAAGTTTCAGGCATTGGAAGTGTTTAAGTTGTTTAGCGTTTTATTGAAGGGCCTCTTGTACTTTTTATAGGCCAAAGGTGTTTGCTATGTTATACTAATAATTGATAAATAATCAGATCCCTGCATGCTTATTTTCTTGGGGAGGGGGTGTTGGGGGAGCGGGGAACTAAGAATCCTAAAAGCCTCAAATTACCAATTTAATAAAATAATCTAGAATATATAAAGGAGCTTTAGTCTGAATATCAAAATATGTGCATTTACCTACCTTAAACTAACTTGTAAAACTCTAAAAAATTTGCTCTTCTGTTCCATGTGGAAGTTAGTTACCAAATTAATTCGCTTTAAATCCCACATGTGAAAATGTTCCATTGAATTCTTTTCCGGATTATATCTCTCACCTCAGTGAGAATTCTGTTTTACGTAAAATGCTACACGGACTCTCAGAACATTGGTGACTTTACATTCCAGGTTTGCTTGAACTTCTGAGCTTTAGGGAGGTCTTCCTCTGTGCCATACTAAGCTAATATACAAGGATTGTATAGGGAGTCTTAGTTTCTCGGACTCCAAACCATTTTCTCTTTAACACTCTGATTAATATGGATCCATCGTGTCACACTTGAAAGATATTGGCTTCTAACTCCTCATTTTTCACCAAATCCCTTCTCATTTTTGGGCATCTCCCTATCCCCAATTTTAGTGCACTGACACTGTCATTCTTGGGCATCAGTGGGAA
This sequence comes from Acorus calamus, assembly GCA_030737845.1. Taxonomy (NCBI): domain Eukaryota; kingdom Viridiplantae; phylum Streptophyta; class Magnoliopsida; order Acorales; family Acoraceae; genus Acorus; species Acorus calamus. The sequence continues at coordinate 29,637,525 of CM060863.1, read as the reverse complement.
ACATGCTAATTCAGTTGTCCAATTTATTTATTTTATTTATGGAAGTGTCCCTATGATTGCTTTTCTTTTGAAGTTATATGCCTGACTAGGGGAAGGCTTCTGCACTCATCATTTTTGGTCTGATTTCTTCATGATTGAATGATGATAATATGTTTTCCATGAGGTTGAACTTTTCAAAATTTTAAGCATTTCCTTGTGGTTCAGTTCTTGCCTTTCTTTTTCATGAGGTTGTTTATCATCTTGGTACTTCTACAGTTGACTTTTTAACATTTCTTTAACTTTCAAATTACATTCCTGCAACTTCATCTTTTATTTTATCTGAAGGATTCTTGGTAGAATGATTTTACCATCCAAAACAAACAAAAAACGTAAGATTCTTCTTAGAATGATTTATGCATTATTATTATAAAAATTATGTCCATATATTTTTTGTAGGAATAGAATAAACTGATGGCCCTTTTTCCAATAATTTTCTTACTCCATGTGGTATATATATTTTTTAAATTCAGAGTTATTGTTTGATCAGACTGCAATTCTACACAAAGAAGTTTATTATTTTAAAATCTCTGCTTAGGGTTTTAACAAACAAAGCAATTGAGGCTAACGACGGGAAGCCATTACCAATCGTACAGAAGGCCCTGTGTGGGCTGACTGCTGGAGCAATTGGAGCATGTGTCGGTAGTCCTGCAGATTTAGCTCTAATTCGCATGCAAGCTGACGCAACACTACCAGCAGCACAGCGTCGGAACTATCAAAATGCGTTCCATGCTTTATTTCGTATTGTTAAGGATGAAGGAGTCCTTGCATTATGGAAAGGTGCTGGTCCTACAGTTGTAAGGGCGATGGCCCTTAATATGGGCATGCTTGCCTCTTATGATCAGACCGTTGAATACTTCAAAGACAATCTTGGTTTGGGTGAATATTCTACGCTGGTGGGTAAGTTACTATATCTTCTCTGAAGTTTTGTTCCTTGTTTTTATTTGACGTCTTAGTGTTCTATAATTCTGGACATCATGGGCATACTTTCTGATGATTTAAGCTCTTAAGAAAAGTGAGAACCAGTGGATTTTCATAATGGCGTTCATTTTGTTATATTTTTGGAACTTTTGGCCTTATGCATATTATGTTAATGCATAGTTTCTAATCATCAATTATGTTCTTGTAGAGTAGTTCATAAAATACAATACCACTGCTCATTACCAGGAGAGCACAAAATTGAGCATTTATTATCTGATACATATATACTATATATGTGTGTATATATAATGGTTTTTTTGTTGGATCATCTATAATAGTTACATATTCGTGTTGTCCATTATGGATGTGCCTATCAGCTTATGTATCATCCTTACTATTTAGTATCTTCCTACATGAAATGTACACAGCTCTTTTTTCCCATGTAAAACAAATTATGAAACAGTTATGACAGGATTTTTTCAACATGGATATATATTTGAAGTGTTGATGTTCTATAACTTTGGAAGTCATGGGACTGCTTTTTTATGAAGAATTTGTCTCATTAAAGGAGGATTGATGATTTTCTTTCAGAATGCATTCGTGTCTTTTCGCTTGTGGAACTGTTGGCTTTGTGCATACTATGTGAATGTATGGTTTGTAGTAAGCAACTATGTTCTTGCAGATTATTTCTTAAAAGCAAAGAATCATATCAGGAGAGCACAAAAGTAGGTATTTATCATTCTGATACACACGCATGTATGTGTTGGTTGATACTATTAATATCATCCAATATGAATGTGCCTATGTTTTTAGTCAAAAAAATAATATGAATGTGCCTATGCAACATGCATATTAATAACACAACGGTTCAGGGCTTAGCAGTGTTATCGATGGGTCATGGGTTCGAGTCTTGGCGCTGACTTACCCACCTATATGTTGACGATTATTCGAAAGCATTTTCCGTGGGACCGGGCCAAACAGGCGGAGGTAGCTTTTCCAGGTTGACTGTAAAGTCAGCCACAGGGGTCCCTTCGATATAAAAAAAAACATGCAAATGCAATGGCTCCTTCCAGTCTTGTTTAAAGCAAATTATGACATGGCGAGTCTAGTTTTTTTTTTCTCTGGGGACTTGGATTCATGTTTAGTCCTCTGCTGTGAATATGTGCTGTTTGTTATTCCCTTTATTCTTGATTTTTTTGTGTCTAGGTTTTCATAATTCAGTGGTGTTAGTCGCCTAAAATCCTTGGAGGCTATATGGAATGTTGTATTCTTCATATAGTATGATAAAGTTCAAGGTTCTTGCTAGTCATCGATTGTTGCTACTTTTGGTATTTAACTCTAGATTTTGCCCCTTTTTATATTGATGAGATATTTCAATTATGCATTTCAACATAAATTGAGATCGTTATTCAAGTTCCCAGCTTAACCAAACTTCATTCTTTTGCAGGGGCGAGTGCTGTCTCGGGATTCTTTGCATCGGCATGCAGCTTGCCATTCGATTATGTCAAAACCCAAATACAGAAAATGCAGCCTGATGCGTCTGGGAAATACCCATACACTGGTTCACTCGACTGTGCCGTAAAGACTTTTAAAGCTGGAGGGCCATTCAAATTTTACACAGGATTTCCTGTCTACTGTGTCAGGATTGCACCACATGTTATGGTAAGTAAAACACCTTACAGTTTACTCACTGCATTAAACTTATAGTATTGCAAATTCAGTCATAATTTTCATATTGTGCTTATATTTCTGTTTTGGTCCTCTTTCCAGATGACTTGGATTTTCTTAAACCAAATCCAGAAGCTGGAGAAACGTATTGGAATATAAACACATCATCTTCTGATTGGCATTGGGGTAAAGAATTTTGAGCTTTTCAACCATATTGGTAATAAAGATACCCGGCGTTTGCGCTGTAGTTGAGGTTGGTTTTTGTGAGATTCAATCGTAAAGATTATTTCCAGTTAGGATATTTTTGCAATTGGTGGTGCTCAAAGAGGGTAGCGACCTTACAATAAGTTAGTTTTGCATTGTATTATGAAACACCATCTCAACATCTCTCCACTTGATTAGGTATGTTAAACCATGTTTGATTTATAGCTCACAGGCTATTCTTCCCTAAATATAGTTCTCTGATCAATTATGTTCTCGAGTGATGTTGAAACATGTTATTACAGCTTGACTGACTATTTTTTTCAGTGTGACGTTTTGGTCTCTTGATGTTAATTGAAATTATACTATTGTTAAAAGACACAACTGTCATTATGCTACTCTTATTTGAGGTTACTATAAAAAACCACAATATTGTAATACAAACTCCAATTCCAACTTATGATTAAAACTAACTCTTAATACACTTGTTAGTTTAAATTTATGTTTAGGATAAATGACAAATTAAAATTGATCAGAGATTTATTATTTTGTTGAAATACAAATGACTCCAATATGTGATATATATATTGTTCGTGATTAAAGCACACATGATGGATAGGTTTTTTGCATGAAGAATATCATTTTAAGGTTATAAACTCTCAACCAACTCTTCCACAAATTAACTTCAAATCATCAATGATGAACAAAACACCAAAAATATGACTTTTGTGTTATTTTAATGAGAAACAAGAATGGAAACCAAATAAAAAAATGGTTTATTCTTAAGGGGTTTTCCCAATATTGGTGTTTCTCTTTGTAATCAGGAACTATGTAAAATAATTATTGCACAGGTGTTATTGTTATTGCCAAAACATGATAAATGGATGTTGTCTGTACGTATATAATTTAGATGTGTTCATGACCTTTTACCTCTTGATAAGGAGCATCTACAGCTCGCTTCATTGAATGCCCCAGTGCAATTGTGAAATATGTTATTACTAACATTGAAATCCTATCCGTTCTCATCAATTTATAATAAAAAAAACCTAACATGTGTCATCTTGTATGATTAAAATGTGAGTTGTGACAATTTTAGATAAGTATCAATCCTTCATTAGAGAGAGACCAGTGAAAATTGACGAGATACTCTATCTCATTTTCAAACTATGATGAGAAAATCTACAGGGATGCCAAATAAAGCTATATAAACAGCTTAAGTTGTTGAAACCAGCTATTCACTCAACCGTGTTTATGTGCGAAGATTGGCATGCAATTAAATATAGAAAAAATTCATATAATTCTTGATTTTTCTTAAAATTCATATAAAATCATTTATTTAAATCCAAATAATCCATGAATTAAATTTTTATTGACATATGAGGAATATTTTATTTGGTTAACTCCAATTAAAAACACAGTATATCAAGAACCCTCAACAATGAATTAAAAATGCAAAAACATTTGTATATGAGAATTTTACCTCTCCAATAGGGTTTTATAATTTTTTCAGAGAAGTACAATAATTATTTATAGAGGAGTTTTTCACATTTTAACATATTATAGGTGGTATTTGGTATATCGTTTTTTCAATTAGGGTTAATCAAACAGAATATTCACATAATATTCTTTTATTTGTATTTACATGTGTGTTTTTAGGGTGTTATAGACTTCAGGAAAAATCAATCAAGGGTTATATGGATTTTGAACAGTTTATAAGGATTCTTTGAATTTTTCCCTTAAATATTATGCCCTTTATACTACATTGTGTAGCTCTAGAAAGCTCGTGCCCTTTATATAACATTATCCTAAAAACTTTATTATTATCCTAATAGAGCTTTATATAACATTATCCTAAAATTTTTATTATTATCCTTTTCAATAAAAATAATAAAAAACAATCAAATTTAATCTATTATTATAGGTTCATAAACGTATAGCCACTCAAACGAAGGTTATAAGATTTTATAACCCCCCCCCCCCCCCCCCCCCCACTCTCGCAAGCGTACGTGTTGATGCTTCGCTTCCCCGATCAAAACCCTACACCCTAAACACCCACATGAGGATCCCTTCGAATTCTTCTAGCTCTCTGACCTCTCTAACACAGTCCTTCATACAGACCCGAAACCCCGAATTCGCCGTCCGAGCCGTCGATTCGATCACCCATTATAGACCCCCACCGCACGATCCCGGCGATGGCGCCCGGGACTTCGTTTGGGCGTGCAACAGCCTCATCAGCGCCCTCGTGAGGTCGAAAAACCACAACTTGGCGGTCTCGGCGTACAAAAACATGACCCTCGTTGAGGTACGCCCCGATTATCGCACTTTGATCCCGTTGACGGTCTGTTTTTGCGATGCCCGGAAGATCGGCTTCGCTTTCGGTGTCTTGTCTTTGGTTCTGAAGCGCGGGTTTGTTGTCAATGCGTTGTTTTTGAATCTCCTCTTGAAAGGGTTGGTGAGAGCTCTTTCGTGGGATGGAGAAAGATCAGATTTTGCCGGATACGGTCACTTACAACACACTCATCGATGGGTTTTGTAAGGCGGAGAGGGTAGAAGAAGCTTTGCTTTTGTGGGGGGAGATGAGAGAATGCGAGTGTAGGCCGAGTGTGGTGAGTTATAGTTTGGTCATTGGCGGGCTTTGTAAGGTTAACAGGGTTGATGAAGCGATGCGTTTGTTAGAGGAGATGAGGTTGGATGGTCTTGAAGCGGATGTTGTTTTGTATACTACACTTTTGAAGGGTGTTTGCGAGATCGGAAGCATTGATAGGGGCTTTGAAGTCATGGATGAGATGGAATCGAGGGGGGGGGTTCCTCCAAATGTTATCACTTATACTTGTTTGATTCAGAGTCTTTGCAAGGTTGGACAGTGGGGGAAAGCTAGGGAGGTATTGGATACAATGGCCCAACGGGGGATTCGTCCGGATGTTGTTACTTACACGGGTCTCATTGATAACTTTTGTAAAAATGGGATGATCAAGCAAGCGATGGAGCTATTTAGTTGGATGGAAGAGAATGGTGAGAGGCCAAATGATGTCACCTACGCTGTGTTGATGGATGGGTTGTGTAAGGATGGGCTTCTAAGGGAAGCATCATTGTTTTTGGAGAAGATGGTCTCGAGGGGTGTGACTCCCGATGTGATGATTTATAATATCTTGATTAAGGCCCTATGCAGTGCGGGTGAGGTTGATGAGGCGATGGAGTTATTTAGGACAATGAAGGGTGGGAAATTTGTTGTTGAGTCTGATGTATGGTCTTATAGTGCTTTGATTGATGGGTTTTGCAAAATTCGCCGTGTTGATGATGCTTTGGAGTTCTATGAGGAGATGGTGACTGAAGGAAAGACTGGTAATCTTGTTATTTACAATCTCCTCATTGGTGGTCTGTTAAAAAATTCTGAGATTGACCATGCTATGGAGTTAAAAAAAGAGATGATTGATAGAGGTTTCAAACCTGACCATGTCACTTATATGATCATGATTGATGGTTTCAGTAAGATACAAATGTTTGATAGAGCGGAAGGCTTGTTAAGAGAAATGAGAACTAATGGGCTTGTTCCTGCAATATGCCATTATAATGCATTGATGAGAGCCTTATGTGATAAACATAATATGGATCATGCTATGAGGATTTTTCAGAAAATGAAAAATGAAGGTTTTGAACCAGATGTGATAACGTACAATACCCTTATTGATAGAACGTGCAAAGCGGGGAACCTTCGGGCTGCCAAAGAATTGCTCATGGAGATGCTTGGAAAAGGGCTTGTTCCAGACGCCATAACTTATGCCACATTGATAAATAAATTTTCAATACTTGGGGAGATGGAGGAGGCCCGAAGGCTGCTGGAAAAGATGATTGCTAGTGGTCTTTCACCCGATGTGATGGTATATGACCCCCTATTGAAAGGATATAGTGCACTAGGGGACTCGGGCAATGTCATAGACTTACTTCATCAAATGGCAGCTAAAAATATTGTTCTAGACATGAATATGAAGTCAACCATCATTAATTGTATTTGTGCTGCTGGAAAAGATTCGAAGATTCTAGACTCATTACCTAACTTCTTAAGTGAAACTACAAAGGAAGTGGACTGACCTTTCTTTTAAAGAACTGTTGAAGGGGCTTAACAAATCTCCACTTGAGGCTCAAGTGTAAGCTACTTGATGTCTTCAGGTTACCATGCAGATATTGCAGTGGGCTTGATGATCTCAGGTGAATTGAAATCTTTAATTGTTTGTATTCTTTCTTTTTGTT
>CM060863.1:29438128-29620451 GCA_030737845.1 Acorus calamus | reverse complement strand
AAAGTCGACAGTGGCACGGTTACGAATCAGGATCCCACTCCTCAGCATCTCGTCTAGGTATTTTAAAAAATATAAATTTTTGACTTTTTTTTTCTTTTGTATCTAACTGTTCCTAATATCAATTTCCATCTCTTAAAAAACCCCTAATTTTTTTGTTCCATTAACCATCACACGATCGGGAATCGTCAATCATTTCCCCTCCATCAATATTTTGAAGGTATAAAATTTTTCTTTTTTACCTTATTGTCATTTTTGCTAATTTATTTAAAATTTATAATATTTGTGTAAATATCTAAAATAATCAAATATAATATTTGTTATTTCTAGGTATTCCTTACCTTAAGCATTGGATTTGAAGAAGGAATATGCAGTAAGATTAAGTTTTGGGACAATCGGTAAACTATTTATCAATTTAAATTTGAATGAAAAATATTATTTAGTTTCTTATTCTTAATGATGTTAATCTATATATCATAATTTAAGAGATTTTGTACATATTCATTTTTTAATCTATGCTATTGAAATTAAATATATATATATAGTGATATAACTTTAGAATATATTTACATAAGTCATATCCCATTTTATAAAAATCCCGGCTCCGCCATTGCATACAAGAAGAAATGCTGATGGCCTCATGCTCGCAGACCAAAAAGACTGGACGCAATACACCTCACGGGAGCTCTGGCTTCACATTCAACCCGACCTCAACGGGAGAAACAACATGCGAGGGGGTGAGCTACAAGCTCAATGAGTGGCACAGATCCACGCATCATACACAATAATAAGTATCTCATAAAACAATATAGAGTTCCAACAACTAAGGGAAACAAACCAACAATCATAAGTGTCATACAACCTCAATCTCATCCTCACCTTCACCCGACTTGGTGTTGTGGAGATAGTTGTAGCAACAGTGGGACGACGTTGGCCATGACCACAGAAAATCTGACGTATTTCTGGAAGAAGTTTCCAACTGTCAACAATCTGATGATCTGGTTTCTTGCAATAGGCACAAAGAGGTCGCGAACGAGAGGAATTCACATAAGGGGCGGCACCCAGAATACCCTCATAAATATTATAAGAAATAATAGTAGTAATCTTCGACAATGAGTCCAGATATACCAGATCCGAAGGTGGTAGGTTTATCAATGTCATGATCAGAAGATGTCAGATGAAAACGAAAAATACATAGTTGCGTAGAGGACGAAAAATGAAGCAAAATGAGTACCAAGATGACTATATTCAGAGTTAAAACGAATTCAGAGCGCGAAGAAAAAAAATACCAAAGAAAATAATAAATAAATAAATACCGTATAAAACACCTTCTGTCACCGCTCTTCTTTTTTTTAATTGTTGGGTTACGGGAGACGTCACCATTTTTTATTTTTTTACGACGACGACGCAGAAACAAGCGCGACAATCCTCGGGGTGAGCTAGATCGGCGTAACGAGCACGATGAAAACGATAGAGTTGACACCGCGTAAAGATGACGATAAAGATGAAGAAAAATAGAATCCCAAAGGAATAAGGAGATCCAATAAAGAAAGAGATATGCAATTCAGTTTTTGAATTGATGCTCCAAATTCTTATAATAAATAAAATCGTGATATGGACTGCTTACAAAAAGTGACACAAACATAACATAAAATCGTCATATATAAAAGATTTCTCGCATTTTTAACAAATTGTAAAAAAAAATTTGATATATTATGTTTTCAGTCAGAATTAATAAAAATTGAATATTGATTATCTGAAAATTTAATTCATGAGGTTATTTGGATTTACATAGATAATTTCTTACCGAACACGCGAGACGTTGAGCTGTTCGGGGCTGTTCACGGGTTTTTTTAATTGTGGTGAAATGGGATCTGTTAGATCTGAACCGTTCGTTGTGGTTGGGCGTACATGATCAACAGAAGCAATAGTGATTGGATGGCTAGGATGAACTGGAGGGTTTTATTTTATTTTTTAACAATAATAATAATAATAATAACTGTCTGGCGGTGGTGGTTTGGTTAGGCAGTCATTGATCATAAGATGGACTGGTTATCTCCGGTGGGAATGTGTTTTTTTCCTCTCAATTATCAATAAAATTTGAGTTTATTTAATATAATCATTTTAATTTATAAAAAAAATTTCCTCTCAATTACAGTTTTTTAGACTAGATTCATATAAAGAGTCATAGAATCTTATGAGATAAAATAAGATTCTAGAGTTCATCGTATGAGCAGACATAAACATGTGATCATGTGACACTTGTGCCCCCGTAATAGTAGGTACTTGCTAATAGTACATAAAACATAGGCCCCCGTTTGTGTAACGGAATAAGGGAGTATAAGGGTGGTATAAGAATGGATAGAAAAAATAGTTGTTTGTTTGAAAGGTATAACTTGGTATTACTAAACCAGTTTAAACGAGTATAAGAGAGTATAACAATTCTAAGCAACCCCTAGGATAAGCTATACTCACCTTATCTATTCCCATGGGCCCAAATGTCAAATCAACTTTTTACACATCATCACATCAAATCACCTATCAACACTTTTTATACATCAATGGGCCCACATGTCAAATCAACTTTTTTACACTTTATTTATATTTTATTCTTTATCAAACAAACAACTCAACATTTATTCTTACGTTTTCCAATGAGAATAAAAAAAATACTACCAAACAGAAAATCTTTTATTCTTATAGATTTGTTATCTATACTTGCATAGTTATCTATCCAGAATAACTCAATTCCGCTATCCAAACGGGGGTAAGGCACCCAGTGTACAAGTTAATGATAGACCTATTCTCATTATCTAACCCCCCCCCCCCCCCCGTTTGGGGTGGAGAATAAACCATGGATATAAGAGAATACAGTAGAATAGTCCCCAAACAGCTGTTTGTTTGACAAGGATAAACCTTGATAGTTATGTCTAAATAAACTAGGATAAGACCTGATATCTATTCTCAGAAAAGGCTAGAATTGTTTATCGGGGCTTATCTATACCAATGGATAAAAATACCCTTACCTGTTATTTTAAAAAATTTATCTTACCTAACACTCTCTGCACACATTCCAAAAAATATCACATCTATCATATCACACAGACATCTCTCATACTTATTCCCAAACACAAATAATTTATGCAGGGGTATAATTGTCATTTAAAAAGTCATAAACTCTTATCCATCTCTTATCTACCACTTATCCTTACTTTATTCAAGGTGAATCAAACAACAAAAAGATCAATTTTACGTTTCCCAATTAGAATAACAAAAAGGACAACCAAACAAAAATTTACTTATTCAAAATGGATTGTTATCTATCATAGTATAGCTATCAAGGGCGAGTAACCTTATGTCACACCCCAAACGGGCCCTAAAAGAGTATTTTGGACCTCCACTTCATAAATTATTCCAGATAGATAATTATTTTGATATATGTAGTCCCTGTTTGGAATATGAATACGATTTATTATTGAATATATCTATACTCTATTATAATGCGCGTTAAGCAGGCACCTCGTCGCCCAGCAGTCCATGTTAGCGCCGGAGTGATTGGGGAGAAACATTTAACCGAACATTTTGCAGATTGCCCCCATGTGCAATAGGTTTTACAAACAGGTCGTCGCCCAGCAGTACAGGTTAGCATGGCGAAACAATGGGGCTTTTTGCAGATAAACCCCCCAGTTTTTGAATATTTATAAAACAACTCCTATGTATTATAAACAAGTCTTCCATATTTATAACCAGGTCCCTAATAAAAACGGCTGTTTTTTGCCTTTACCCAGGCTTTCTGCAGATCAGCCCCCACATCTTTCATATTTATAACCGGATCCCTATCAAATTCTCTAAGTTTAATCAAACGGCCCCTATATGTGTTATGAAAAAGTCCTTCATATCTATAACCAAGTTCCTTATAAAAAACAGCTAATTTTATCTTTTCCTAGGCTTTCTGTCTATCCACCTCCAGATTCTATCAATTTCAAACTAGACCCTATCTATGTTACAACCAAGTTATTGTTCCATGTTCCAAGATTTATAATCAAGCCCCTAATCTCAAAACATGACTTCTCGAACTTCAACTTTCATGAAATCTCGTACATCATTTTTTAGCTTTCTGAGCGAGCATTCAAATATTTGTCCCACATTTCAGGTCATGAAGATACCCATAAAATTATAAAATACAAATATTTTAGTCACATTAATAAAAACAAAAATTACAGACAAAATCGGATCCATTTCAGCCCAATAAAATTATTGATGGATGTCTTATTTTTTAATTTGAAATTTGTTCTTTTGTTTTTCTTACAATTACAATATAAAACAGCTTATATAATTCAATTAAATATTTCATGATATTTAATTATTAAAATTAAAAAAATCTATACATCCTATTTTTTAAAACTTTAAGAAACTGATTATATAAGAAAGTCATCCTCTCATTATTTTTAAACTATAAGCACTATTTACTTGAAATTGTTTACAATAAGTTATTACAATAAATTTATTCAGTTATAGGATTATAACACCAACTTCATGTTGAGAATAATTACGTTTTCATATATAATATAGATTTGGAATTCTAAAAATAATATATTAAAATAGTAATGTTATAAAGATTTATATCAAATAGGCCCCCAGGTTTTAGAATTTTTATAACACAGCCCCTATATGTGTTATAACTAGGTCCCTAATATTTACAAATAGGTTTTTGATAAAACGGCTACTTTTGTTTTTTTCTGAGTGTTTTGCAGATCCACCCACAGATTCTATCAGTTTCACAATTAGACTCTATTTATGTTGCAAACAGGTCCCTGATCCAGTTTACAAAAGTTATAAGTATGTCATTCATCTCAAAATATGATTTTCCGTACTTCAAATTTCATGAAGTTTCATTCAATGATTTTTCAAACCATTAAGATACCAATAAAATTATAAAATATAAATATTTTAGTCACATTTAATAAATATGAAAGCTTCATTCAATGAATTTTCAAACCATTAAGACCATTAAGATACCAATAAAATTATAAAATATAAATATTTTAGTCACATTTTTAATTTATTATGTATCTTTTTTAAAGAAAAATTGATTTTGGATCTATATGTATCAAATTCATAAAATTTAAATTATAAAATTATACAATAAATGTTTTAGTATTATCATTTGAGTGCGTAAAATTATTTATTGTAAGTTTCTACTACAGTCTCAATTTTTATTTTCGTATTTATGTTGATATCATAAAACTAATTATCTCATAAATTGTCAGAAAACTATATATCTGAGATGTTTACATATCAACCGCTGGGTTCCAGCATTTTAACAAAAATGTCTAATATTTATAGTTACGTCCCTCATAAAAAACGGCTACTATTGTTTGTTTTAGACTGCTTGCAGATCCATCCCAACAAACATGTCCCTATAGGCCTATACCCTATAAACAGGTTTTCCATTTAGATTTTCATATTTATAACCAGATTCTCCATCTAAAAACACCACTTCTCAAACTTCAATTTCATGAAATTTTAACTAATAATTTTTAGGCCACTGAGATCCCTATAAAAAAAATTATTTCTCAAATAAAATGATATAGTAAATCCAATTTATAAACATTCGGTTAATAACTATAATATATTTTTTTAAAGTGCTAGGTTTGTAAAACAACACAAAAATAACAATAAAAGGTAACAATACTTCTTAAATTCTAATTTCATTCCCATTTATTATAAAAAATAAAGATAACAGTGTTTTTTCAATTTTGATTTTACTCATATGTATTCTTAATGTCATACACTCACATTGATACAATATGTATCTCATACTACATATTTCATTAATATAATTTTTATAAAATTCAGTACTACGCGTGAAGCGCGTACATTAAACTAGTATTTATTTAAACATAAGTGAATATAAATAAAAATAAAGTGATTTTGTGTTTTGTTGTATTTTGAATTATTCTCATTAGTAAACGTAAGTATAAATGTTTTTTGTTTTGGTAAAATGTGAATAAAGTATGGATAATAATTTATAAAATGTGAAAAAATAATGATAGTTGATTTGACAGGTGATTTATAAGAGATAATGACAGTTCTTTTAACAGTGGACCCACATATTCTTTGAGTGGAATAACCTATAATATCTTTAATTCCAGGGATTGGTTGGAATCCATATGCCAGTTTATTCTGACACGCTTTATCAGGGGTTTTTCGAGGTTTCCAAACACCCTTTATCCCTTATCCGAGGTTATCCAGGGTTATCTAGGGGCTTAAAGATTAAGTCATTTCTAGTTTGATTATTATTTTTTAATTATCTTCGTTGGATAACATAATAAAAAATTTCTTTGACTACGTAAAAATCTGCTGTTTGTGTCATAGAAAAAGAGGAAATTTTTTTTCCTTACTTTCCTTTTGATTTTTTGTCTTATTGTTCAGAGAAGAGGGGAAATTCCCCCCCAAGGGAAAATAAGTTTTTTTTAATATTACATATATTATGATATTGAATATTTTTTATTCTTATTTTTTATTTTATAAAAAATCAAGAAAATATTTATTTAAACATTTTATTTATTATGTGACATGTCCTTGTTGATCGTCTTTCAAAATTTAATTTATTTAAAAATATTTGACATGTTAAAGTGCTTCTATATTATATTTAAATTAGCATACAAACGACATATTTTTTTCATCACTTTCTGTGATGACAGATACAATATATTTTATTTTCTATAATTTTTCATCACAAACATAAAAATAATTTTTATTTTCTATCATTTTTTTTTAGCACAAACACACTCAATTTTTTTTGCTATAGTTTTTTTTTATGGCATGTTTGAAATAATGTTTTATCCAAAGTTTGCATTGACAAGACACCCCGAACCCCCGAACACTATCTTCAAAACAAACACAAAAACCGAGTTTGCGTTTGATGATTAACATTTGCATTTTATGTATATTTTTTTTGCAAACTTTCATGACATGTTAAATCATAGCTTACCCGAAATCGGTGTCGTTTGTCCAAATGGAGTAACTCAAATTCTTTCAGTTTTATCTCGTGTTTGTACCCCAACACACCTAAGTCATTCAGTTGCCTCGATCCGTTCACCAGTTCATACCCATTGAAAAGGCCGGCTTAGGCCAGAATCCCTTGAACCACCACCACCACCCACTCCAGATCATACGGTCGTTTTACAACCCACGTCATCATATCACCTCCCGTGGGACCCACTTTTCAACACGCATCCACAGGTCCGCCAAACGGGTTGGGCTCCAAAATCTCCACCTTAAAAACTCCTGCCAAGGACCTTTCCGTAATTTCACCCCCAGATCGCATTCTCCCGACGCGAAAGGCGCGTTCGTTATACACTCTACAAATAAGTCTGTTTATCGGACGGATACAAATCGAATAAGCCCATATTCATATTTGTATCAGTATTCGAATTGAATATGTAAAAAAATATCTGTATCTGATATCCGACGGATACACATATCCGTATCCGATTCGAAAATCCGGATACGGATTCAGATAATATCCAAAATATACGAACTAGAAAAAAAATTTAAAGAATTTATAAAATCTTAAGTTCTAACATGGTTAAATAGAAATCCACCAAAGACATAAAAACACAAATCCTAATATAGTTAAACAAGTATCCAACATAGTTAAATATGTCTGTGTTTTGTCCTAGATCATGAGCCATTTGATTTTTATATAAGAGTTGAAACTAATTCTAACATATATAAATAAAATAACAGTTCAGATACAGATATTGTTTGGATCGGATATAGGCAATATTCGATTCGATCCGAAAATTTTCAGATACGAATAATTTGGTTCGGATACGAATTTTTAGATATCAGATATTTTCTGATCAGATACGAATATTTTTCAGATAATTGACATGATTATTCACAAGTAACAAAATCCCATTAATTGACTAAACTACCCTCCTAATCCACCAGAAAAAACAGGTACCCCACGATGACTTCGCATTGAATCTCACTCCACCAGTCAATCGACGTCCGTCACAAATACCAAATCTAACCTTCTATTCCACATTTTGGAGCGCAACTAGAAGGGTAATGTAGTCATTATCCAGAAAGGTTGTTGCGTAATTTAGCGGTCTTTGAGGGTACATTATGTTACGTTCGCAATCCCTTTTTAATTTCCCAATCTTTCGCTTCGAAGTCCATCACTCTCTCTCTTTGGGTCTCTTCGATCCGATCTTTGTTTGCTTTTTTTCAGATAAATAGAGGAAGAGAGAGAGGGATGGCGGGGGTGACGAAGGAGGAGTCGTGGGGAGAGTACTTTAGGAACAGCGGGTCGGCGACGTGGAAGGTCTCGAAGCCCTTCGTCAATGGCGGGGCGTCGGGGATGCTCGCCACCTGCGTCATCCAACCGATCGACATGATCAAGGTGAATCCGCGAAAGATTCATCTTTTATGTGGATCCGATGTGTTTCCTCAACTGGGTCGGGTTTGGTTTGGGTTTTTGTTTTTTGTTTGGATGGTTTGTTTTGATTTGGGGGGTTTTGTTTTGGGTTTTTTGCGTTGATGATTGCAGGTGAGGATTCAGCTGGGTCAGGGATCGGCGGGGCAGGTCGCTCGTACTATGATAAAAAATGAGGGGTTCGGCGCGTTTTACAAGGTTTGCGTTTGTTGATTTGGAAAGATTTGTGTTTGGTTTTGTTTCTTGATTTATTTTATGTTGGTTTTGTATAAATTTCGGTAGATTTGTTGTTGGTATCCTTGCATTGAAATCGAGTCTATTGAAAGAGTTAGTGCTTGAGGGGTAAGCGATTTGATATGAAGATTTTGAGAGTCAAATTTTGGCTCAAATCGTTGTTGGATATTCAATTTGCCATTTTTTTTATATGAAAGATGGGAGACATAGAAAGGAGGTATTAAGGCCTTAATCTCAGGTAAAATAAAGAAACATGAAAGAAGAGGTAGATGATGCATTTCCAAGATTTAGAACAGTTGAGCCCATGATTAGCCATACCCAATCTTCCTACTTTATGTGACCCGAAATCCTCCACCCCTCGCAAGAATAACTGATTTTATATGCTTCAAAGTTCAAATTTTTTATGTATATGTGCCATGTGATTTCAATTGCTTCTTTGAGTTTGATTTTAATAGGCATGATTATTATGCTAATATTATTTATTTTTTTAATATATGAAACGAATGTGTTTGTATATCTGGACTTTGAAGATGCCATGTGTAATACCTGTCATTTATGCCTGTTTGATGGGCATTCGTTTGACCATGTCCTTTAGGAGCCTACCTCTATAATTGTTCCCTTGGGCCTTGGTAGACTATTTAAGATATACTTTGTGTTTAAATGTTGATCTTTGCTTTTTCCGCCCTCTCAAACTCAATTGAAGTAACTTTTACTTAGCATTATTTATGTGCTTTAAATAACAAAGGACTCGTTTTTTTTGGAGCAGGGTCTCTCCGCTGGACTACTCAGGCAAGCTACATATACAACGGCTCGACTTGGATCCTTTAGGTAGTCCATGTGCACAAAAAGAGTAAACAAATGATGGATCTATGGAAATGGAGGATATTATTTACTTGATCTAAATTCTATATGCACAGTTTCCCTTCCTGTTCTTTTGTATTTTTGCTTGGATTTTTTTTTATGATTTTTCCGTTAATTTCCATCAAACTGTTATTTTATAATGCTTCCATTCAATTTTCATTTGGTTCTTACTGAATCACTGTCCCATCTCCTCTTTCCTTTTCCTACCATTGTTTTTTCGTCTTCTAGGAAATCTGTCAATGTTTGCCTGAGCCTGTTCAACTGACAGTGCAATACCGTTTTTTTTAACATGTAAGCCAAATTTGAATAGGAGTTTTACCACATTGTCCTGGTGTCACCTGTTAGTCATCTATGTTTCATTTATCAAACTAAATCGTGCTCCTAGCTGATGTGTATTATGGGAAAGATTAATTAATTTATCCTTTTGAGATTTATTTGATAAACGCTAAACAATTTTCAAGCAGTTCCAAAAGATTTTTGTTGTTCTACAGTTAGAACAAGTTTCAGGCATTGGAAGTGTTTAAGTTGTTTAGCGTTTTATTGAAGGGCCTCTTGTACTTTTTATAGGCCAAAGGTGTTTGCTATGTTATACTAATAATTGATAAATAATCAGATCCCTGCATGCTTATTTTCTTGGGGAGGGGGTGTTGGGGGAGCGGGGAACTAAGAATCCTAAAAGCCTCAAATTACCAATTTAATAAAATAATCTAGAATATATAAAGGAGCTTTAGTCTGAATATCAAAATATGTGCATTTACCTACCTTAAACTAACTTGTAAAACTCTAAAAAATTTGCTCTTCTGTTCCATGTGGAAGTTAGTTACCAAATTAATTCGCTTTAAATCCCACATGTGAAAATGTTCCATTGAATTCTTTTCCGGATTATATCTCTCACCTCAGTGAGAATTCTGTTTTACGTAAAATGCTACACGGACTCTCAGAACATTGGTGACTTTACATTCCAGGTTTGCTTGAACTTCTGAGCTTTAGGGAGGTCTTCCTCTGTGCCATACTAAGCTAATATACAAGGATTGTATAGGGAGTCTTAGTTTCTCGGACTCCAAACCATTTTCTCTTTAACACTCTGATTAATATGGATCCATCGTGTCACACTTGAAAGATATTGGCTTCTAACTCCTCATTTTTCACCAAATCCCTTCTCATTTTTGGGCATCTCCCTATCCCCAATTTTAGTGCACTGACACTGTCATTCTTGGGCATCAGTGGGAAACATGCTAATTCAGTTGTCCAATTTATTTATTTTATTTATGGAAGTGTCCCTATGATTGCTTTTCTTTTGAAGTTATATGCCTGACTAGGGGAAGGCTTCTGCACTCATCATTTTTGGTCTGATTTCTTCATGATTGAATGATGATAATATGTTTTCCATGAGGTTGAACTTTTCAAAATTTTAAGCATTTCCTTGTGGTTCAGTTCTTGCCTTTCTTTTTCATGAGGTTGTTTATCATCTTGGTACTTCTACAGTTGACTTTTTAACATTTCTTTAACTTTCAAATTACATTCCTGCAACTTCATCTTTTATTTTATCTGAAGGATTCTTGGTAGAATGATTTTACCATCCAAAACAAACAAAAAACGTAAGATTCTTCTTAGAATGATTTATGCATTATTATTATAAAAATTATGTCCATATATTTTTTGTAGGAATAGAATAAACTGATGGCCCTTTTTCCAATAATTTTCTTACTCCATGTGGTATATATATTTTTTAAATTCAGAGTTATTGTTTGATCAGACTGCAATTCTACACAAAGAAGTTTATTATTTTAAAATCTCTGCTTAGGGTTTTAACAAACAAAGCAATTGAGGCTAACGACGGGAAGCCATTACCAATCGTACAGAAGGCCCTGTGTGGGCTGACTGCTGGAGCAATTGGAGCATGTGTCGGTAGTCCTGCAGATTTAGCTCTAATTCGCATGCAAGCTGACGCAACACTACCAGCAGCACAGCGTCGGAACTATCAAAATGCGTTCCATGCTTTATTTCGTATTGTTAAGGATGAAGGAGTCCTTGCATTATGGAAAGGTGCTGGTCCTACAGTTGTAAGGGCGATGGCCCTTAATATGGGCATGCTTGCCTCTTATGATCAGACCGTTGAATACTTCAAAGACAATCTTGGTTTGGGTGAATATTCTACGCTGGTGGGTAAGTTACTATATCTTCTCTGAAGTTTTGTTCCTTGTTTTTATTTGACGTCTTAGTGTTCTATAATTCTGGACATCATGGGCATACTTTCTGATGATTTAAGCTCTTAAGAAAAGTGAGAACCAGTGGATTTTCATAATGGCGTTCATTTTGTTATATTTTTGGAACTTTTGGCCTTATGCATATTATGTTAATGCATAGTTTCTAATCATCAATTATGTTCTTGTAGAGTAGTTCATAAAATACAATACCACTGCTCATTACCAGGAGAGCACAAAATTGAGCATTTATTATCTGATACATATATACTATATATGTGTGTATATATAATGGTTTTTTTGTTGGATCATCTATAATAGTTACATATTCGTGTTGTCCATTATGGATGTGCCTATCAGCTTATGTATCATCCTTACTATTTAGTATCTTCCTACATGAAATGTACACAGCTCTTTTTTCCCATGTAAAACAAATTATGAAACAGTTATGACAGGATTTTTTCAACATGGATATATATTTGAAGTGTTGATGTTCTATAACTTTGGAAGTCATGGGACTGCTTTTTTATGAAGAATTTGTCTCATTAAAGGAGGATTGATGATTTTCTTTCAGAATGCATTCGTGTCTTTTCGCTTGTGGAACTGTTGGCTTTGTGCATACTATGTGAATGTATGGTTTGTAGTAAGCAACTATGTTCTTGCAGATTATTTCTTAAAAGCAAAGAATCATATCAGGAGAGCACAAAAGTAGGTATTTATCATTCTGATACACACGCATGTATGTGTTGGTTGATACTATTAATATCATCCAATATGAATGTGCCTATGTTTTTAGTCAAAAAAATAATATGAATGTGCCTATGCAACATGCATATTAATAACACAACGGTTCAGGGCTTAGCAGTGTTATCGATGGGTCATGGGTTCGAGTCTTGGCGCTGACTTACCCACCTATATGTTGACGATTATTCGAAAGCATTTTCCGTGGGACCGGGCCAAACAGGCGGAGGTAGCTTTTCCAGGTTGACTGTAAAGTCAGCCACAGGGGTCCCTTCGATATAAAAAAAAACATGCAAATGCAATGGCTCCTTCCAGTCTTGTTTAAAGCAAATTATGACATGGCGAGTCTAGTTTTTTTTTTCTCTGGGGACTTGGATTCATGTTTAGTCCTCTGCTGTGAATATGTGCTGTTTGTTATTCCCTTTATTCTTGATTTTTTTGTGTCTAGGTTTTCATAATTCAGTGGTGTTAGTCGCCTAAAATCCTTGGAGGCTATATGGAATGTTGTATTCTTCATATAGTATGATAAAGTTCAAGGTTCTTGCTAGTCATCGATTGTTGCTACTTTTGGTATTTAACTCTAGATTTTGCCCCTTTTTATATTGATGAGATATTTCAATTATGCATTTCAACATAAATTGAGATCGTTATTCAAGTTCCCAGCTTAACCAAACTTCATTCTTTTGCAGGGGCGAGTGCTGTCTCGGGATTCTTTGCATCGGCATGCAGCTTGCCATTCGATTATGTCAAAACCCAAATACAGAAAATGCAGCCTGATGCGTCTGGGAAATACCCATACACTGGTTCACTCGACTGTGCCGTAAAGACTTTTAAAGCTGGAGGGCCATTCAAATTTTACACAGGATTTCCTGTCTACTGTGTCAGGATTGCACCACATGTTATGGTAAGTAAAACACCTTACAGTTTACTCACTGCATTAAACTTATAGTATTGCAAATTCAGTCATAATTTTCATATTAGTGCTTATATTTCTGTTTTGGTCCTCTTTCCAGATGACTTGGATTTTCTTAAACCAAATCCAGAAGCTGGAGAAACGTATTGGAATATAAACACATCATCTTCTGATTGGCATTGGGGTAAAGAATTTTGAGCTTTTCAACCATATTGGTAATAAAGATACCCGGCGTTTGCGCTGTAGTTGAGGTTGGTTTTTGTGAGATTCAATCGTAAAGATTATTTCCAGTTAGGATATTTTTGCAATTGGTGGTGCTCAAAGAGGGTAGCGACCTTACAATAAGTTAGTTTTGCATTGTATTATGAAACACCATCTCAACATCTCTCCACTTGATTAGGTATGTTAAACCATGTTTGATTTATAGCTCACAGGCTATTCTTCCCTAAATATAGTTCTCTGATCAATTATGTTCTCGAGTGATGTTGAAACATGTTATTACAGCTTGACTGACTATTTTTTTCAGTGTGACGTTTTGGTCTCTTGATGTTAATTGAAATTATACTATTGTTAAAAGACACAACTGTCATTATGCTACTCTTATTTGAGGTTACTATAAAAAACCACAATATTGTAATACAAACTCCAATTCCAACTTATGATTAAAACTAACTCTTAATACACTTGTTAGTTTAAATTTATGTTTAGGATAAATGACAAATTAAAATTGATCAGAGATTTATTATTTTGTTGAAATACAAATGACTCCAATATGTGATATATATATTGTTCGTGATTAAAGCACACATGATGGATAGGTTTTTTGCATGAAGAATATCATTTTAAGGTTATAAACTCTCAACCAACTCTTCCACAAATTAACTTCAAATCATCAATGATGAACAAAACACCAAAAATATGACTTTTGTGTTATTTTAATGAGAAACAAGAATGGAAACCAAATAAAAAAATGGTTTATTCTTAAGGGGTTTTCCCAATATTGGTGTTTCTCTTTGTAATCAGGAACTATGTAAAATAATTATTGCACAGGTGTTATTGTTATTGCCAAAACATGATAAATGGATGTTGTCTGTACGTATATAATTTAGATGTGTTCATGACCTTCTACCTCTTGATAAGGAGCATCTACAGCTCGCTTCATTGAATGCCCCAGTGCAATTGTGAAATATGTTATTACTAACATTGAAATCCTATCCGTTCTCATCAATTTATAATAAAAAAACCTAACATGTGTCATCTTGTATGATTAAAATGTGAGTTGTGACAATTTTAGATAAGTATCAATCCTTCATTAGAGAGAGACCAGTGAAAATTGACGAGATACTCTATCTCATTTTCAAACTATGATGAGAAAATCTACAGGGATGCCAAATAAAGCTATATAAACAGCTTAAGTTGTTGAAACCAGCTATTCACTCAACCATGTGTTTGTGCGAAGATTGGCATGCAATTAAATATAGAAAAAAATTCATATAATTTCTTGATTTTTCTTAAAATTCATATAAAAGCATCTATTTAAATCCAAATAATCCATGAATTAAATTTTTATTGACATATGAGGAATATTTTATTTGGTTAACTCCAATTAAAAACACAGTATATCAAGAACCCTCAACAATGAATTAAAAATGCAAAAACATTTGTATATGAGAATTTTACCTCTCCAGTAGGGTTTTATAATTTTTTCAGAGAAGTACAATAATTATTTATAGAGGAGTTTTTCACATTTTAACATATTATAGGTGGTATTTGGTATATCGTTTTTTCAATTAGGGTTAATCAAACAGAATATTCACATAATATTCTTTTATTTGTATTTACATGTGTGTTTTTAGGGTGTTATAGACTTCAGGAAAAATCAATCAAGGGTTATATGGATTTTGAACAGTTTATAAGGATTCTTTGAATTTTTCCCTTAAATATTATGCCCTTTATACTACATTGTGTAGCTCTAGAAAGCTCGTGCCCTTTATATAACATTATCCTAAAAACTTTATTATTATTCTAATAGAGCTTTATATAACATTATCCTAAAATTTTTATTATTATCCTTTTCAATAAAAATAATAAAAAACAATCAAATTTAATCTATTATTATAGGTTCATAAACGTATAGCCACTCAAACGAAGGTTATAAGATTTTATAACCACCCCCCCCCCCCCCCCCCCCCCCCCCCCCCCACTCTCGCAAGCGTACGTGTTGATGCTTCGCTTCCCCGATCAAAACCCTACACCCTAAACACCCACATGAGGATCCCTTCGAATTCTTCTAGCTCTCTGACCTCTCTAACACAGTCCTTCATACAGACCCGAAACCCCGAATTCGCCGTCCGAGCCGTCGATTCGATCACCCATTATAGACCCCCACCGCACGATCCCGGCGATGGCGCCCGGGACTTCGTTTGGGCGTGCAACAGCCTCATCAGCGCCCTCGTGAGGTCGAAAAACCACAACTTGGCGGTCTCGGCGTACAAAAACATGACCCTCGTTGAGGTACGCCCCGATTATCGCACTTTGATCCCGTTGACGGTCTGTTTTTGCGATGCCCGGAAGATCGGCTTCGCTTTCGGTGTCTTGTCTTTGGTTCTGAAGCGCGGGTTTGTTGTCAATGCGTTGTTTTTGAATCTCCTCTTGAAAGGGTTGGTGAGAGCTCTTTCGTGGGATGGAGAAAGATCAGATTTTGCCGGATACGGTCACTTACAACACACTCATCGATGGGTTTTGTAAGGCGGAGAGGGTAGAAGAAGCTTTGCTTTTGTGGGGGGAGATGAGAGAATGCGAGTGTAGGCCGAGTGTGGTGAGTTATAGTTTGGTCATTGGCGGGCTTTGTAAGGTTAACAGGGTTGATGAAGCGATGCGTTTGTTAGAGGAGATGAGGTTGGATGGTCTTGAAGCGGATGTTGTTTTGTATACTACACTTTTGAAGGGTGTTTGCGAGATCGGAAGCATTGATAGGGGCTTTGAAGTCATGGATGAGATGGAATCGAGGGGGGGGGTTCCTCCAAATGTTATCACTTATACTTGTTTGATTCAGAGTCTTTGCAAGGTTGGACAGTGGGGGAAAGCTAGGGAGGTATTGGATACAATGGCCCAACGGGGGATTCGTCCGGATGTTGTTACTTACACGGGTCTCATTGATAACTTTTGTAAAAATGGGATGATCAAGCAAGCGATGGAGCTATTTAGTTCGATGGAAGAGAATGGTGAGAGGCCAAATGATGTCACCTACGCTGTGTTGATGGATGGGTTGTGTAAGGATGGGCTTCTAAGGGAAGCATCATTGTTTTTGGAGAAGATGGTCTCGAGGGGTGTGACTCCCGATGTGATGATTTATAATATCTTGATTAAGGCCCTATGCAGTGCGGGTGAGGTTGATGAGGCGATGGAGTTATTTAGGACAATGAAGGGTGGGAAATTTGTTGTTGAGTCTGATGTATGGACTTATAGTGCTTTGATTGATGGGTTTTGCAAAATTCGCCGTGTTGATGATGCTTTGGAGTTCTATGAGGAGATGGTGACTGAAGGAAAGACTGGTAATCTTGTTATTTACAATCTCCTCATTGGTGGGCTGTTAAAAAATTCTGAGATTGACCATGCTATGGAGTTAAAAAAAGAGATGATTGATAGAGGTTTCAAACCTGACCATGTCACTTATATGATCATGATTGATGGTTTCAGTAAGATACAAATGTTTGATAGAGCGGAAGGCTTGTTAAGAGAAATGAGAACTAATGGGCTTGTTCCTGCAGTATGCCATTATAATGCATTGATGAGAGCCTTATGTGATAAACATAATATGGATCATGCTATAAGGATTTTTCAGAAAATGAAAAATGAAGGTTTTGAACCAGATGTGATAACGTACAATACCCTTATTGATAGAACGTGCAAAGCGGGGAACCTTCGGGCTGCCAAAGAATTGCTCATGGAGGTGCTTGGAAAAGGGCTTGTTCCAGATGCCATAACTTATGCCACATTGATAAATAAATTTTCAATACTTGGGGAGATGGAGGAGGCCCGAAGGCTGCTGGAAAAGATGATTGCTAGTGGTCTTTCACTCGATGTGATGGTATATGACCCCCTATTGAAAGGATATAGTGCACTAGGGGACTCGGGCAATGTCATAGACTTACTTCATCAAATGGCAGCTAAAAATATTGTTCTAGACATGAATATGAAGTCAACCATCATTAATTGTATTTGTGCTGCTGGAAAAGATTAGAAGATTCTAGACTCATTACCTAACTTCTTAAGTGAAACTACAAAGGAAGTGGACTGACTTTTCTTTTAAAGAACCGTTGAAGGGGCTTAACAAATCTCCACTTGAGGCTCAAGTGTAAGCTACTTGATGTCTTCAGGTTACCATGCAGATATTGCAGCGGGCTTGATGATCTCAGGTGAATTGAAATCTTTAATTGTTTGTATTCTTTCTTTTTGTTCATCTATTTGTTGTTTTTGTTTTTGGTTGAGATTCCTATCTTGATATGCACATGGTAAGTTACATCCTTTTCTTTGGCAAACATCATTTTTGTGGTTCTGTGTTATTATACATGGCTGTATGATTAAAAACTTGCTTATATAGATGCCAGATAAAGCGAAAAAAAGAAGACTATTGTCTTGGAAAATAATTGATTTGTAATCACAGGATATATTTCAACATCTGAAAGCATACCAGTGGAGAGGGAGATGGCGCATGTGAGCTTCAGAATTTTTATACATATGGTAGGAGGAAACTTACCTACATGTCGCACCTGTAATTGTAGCTGGGAAGCTATAGATATGCTAGGATGATCACCGAGTTAGTAAATAAAATAATGGTGCGGATGTGGATCCATGTAGCTTATGTTTACAGATCAACTAGAAGAGGTAAAGAGACTCGGATATAGGCGTCGAGTATTTGTTTCTATATGTAGGTAGTTCTAGAAGGAACGAGGGTGCATAATTTTATATAAACATGAGGATTAGCATCATAGAAGTTCAGAGATCTACTGATAGGTTGATTGGGGGCTGTTTGCAAATTACGGAGTAGTTAGTGTGGCACTTCTTTTCTCTTGGGTCCCCGCTTTGTGGACTGTTTCTATGTTTCATGTTTTCTGATTTTGTTTGCTTTTCTCTGCTTTTGTTTCCCTGGTTTGGGATTTCTCTCTGATTTAATAAAATTAGGGTGATTCCCTACCATTCAGCCAAAAAAAAACAGAGAGATCTACTGATAGGTTAATTGAAATGATTTGTTAGAGGCCTAGACAGTAAATATTGTTCGTGTGCAGTGGAAAAAGAAGCAGAAGAAGAAATAGAGCTAGATTAGGATGCTATGGATGGTCTCAAGTTATCAATACTATTAACACTAACAACCTATGACATCACTGAAATCCTACAGACAATCTTAGACAATCCAAGCAGCACAGGCTACATAAATAAATGGAAAAATTTATTGTCCCCAACAAAAAATTCCAAAACTTGCTTTCAACAATAGGATACTAATGTAGTGTTTCAGCCCTAAAAAAATTACTTCACCCCCAACATAACATAGAATCCAAATCCTATAATAAACATGTTTAACCATCAAAAGCTAAACAAAATCCAGAAGAAAATGGAAGGTTTGTACTGCAATACCTTCAGGGATCTGAAAGGTAGATGGTGGTGATGTGGAGGAGAGAGGGATGCGTTTGAGATGAGAGCTTTGGGGGGGGGGGGGGGTTGTAATTGGGTTGCTCAATCTTCACAGATTTTTGGTCGAAACATAATGTGATCTTTGGAGAAACTGCAGTGAGGAGGGAGGACATAGTTGAAGCACTGAATGTGAATATAGCACATGGAGACACAAACATGAGAGCCCTGTTTAAGCAATGATACCAGTGTGTACATGGTAAAGATGCATAAAAGGCTTGGGAACAGATACATAGGTGAAACATTGAAGTGTTGGATGCGGATACAGTGTATCCAAACTTCATAGTTGATAGATTGATTGTTTACTCGCTTTAAAGAGAGAACATTCTTTCTTTGTTTTTCAAATAAAGATGTTTGGATTTCCTTCATTGCCTACTAGTACTTGGCCTGATACACATTATTCTGCCCATCACACAGAACTGTAACGGTTGAAGATGTAACTAGGAGTTTTATATTATAACAAAGGATGTAAGTGTTGATCGAAGGGTGGGGATCCTACAGGTTCTCCATAGGTTCACTTTGCTAAACAGGTTCTGCAGAATAAGCTTTCCCTTCATCAGCAGGTGTATCTCTGGATGAAGATACACATTTTCATGTTGTTTGATGCTTCTATTTACATTTGCTTGTGAAATTGACTATTATAATTAGTCCATGCATGCTGTTGTGTTTGTTCCAGCAACAGTGTGTTCAAAAGGAGCTACTAGTTTCAAGCCGAAGAATCTCAGAACAGGATGGCAAGACTCTTGGAAATATTTGCATCTGCTTGCCTCAACTCTGTGGGATCTGGACATCAGTCATCTAAATACCATCATACTGATGTTCAGTGTGAGTTCTTTTGATAACCTCCTCATGTGCAGTTTTTTAACATTGTTTAATATGTTTATGAGATGACAAATTTATTTTTGTTGCAGGAGAAACCAAATATTCTGTAAAGCCTCGACTTGTAGTGATCCTGATGACCTTGTTTAATCACTGCATCAAATGCATCTCCATCGAGGTAGGAGTAAATGTTTGTATTTTGTTGCCTTATTGTTTTTTTAGTGATGAGGAACCCAATATTGGTTGGGAAAACCCCGGATGCACCCAATCACCCGTTCGGGAGGTCTTGAACTCGAGACTTATGGGACCAAATCCAACATGATGTTATCCTCCAACCTAAGTACCTTGAGGGAGGGAGGGAGGGCCAAAATTGTATGGAATAAATAACTTTCTGTTTTAGGGGCAGATTAAACTAAATAATGAGAAAATGATATGTTGTTTGCAATGCTCGTCTACATAATTTGTCAAAATTCTTTGAAAAAATAAAAAAAATTGCAACTTCATACATTACAATAGAGTTTATATACCACGATAACGCACTATATTCTACCCTATCGTATTAATATTAGCATAATATTACAATATTAGCATTAAAGGTCCATGGGAGACCAAATATAATGGCCATGTATGGTGTCATAAACTCTCTGCATTTTAACCATGTGAAGAATTATCTTGATTGATCCTTGACTACCCCAATGCATACAGCAATTCATATGACTTTGAGGTTCCTTTCATGTGTAAGGTTCATGCAAATGTTTAAAGAATTTCAATATTTA
Organism: Acorus calamus; assembly: GCA_030737845.1. Lineage (NCBI taxonomy): Eukaryota > Viridiplantae > Streptophyta > Magnoliopsida > Acorales > Acoraceae > Acorus > Acorus calamus. Next base: position 29,599,769 of record CM060863.1, on the reverse strand, counting down.
ATTGTCAAACATAATACAATCGAAAATGAATTGTATACTCCAATCAATTGTATAGATTTATCTATAAAAAAAAATAAAAAATTACTTGTTTTTAACGAGGTGGGCACACACACCCCTCTTGTTGGAGATGTACGATTGCATGTAGAGTTGTAAACAAGACTGTATAACACTATCCCCCCGTTTGGAATGAGAATAACCCCCCGGATAACCCTGGATAAGTATTTGAAGGTGTTTGTTTACCCCGGATAACCCCAGATAAATTATGCCAGAATAAACCTTGATAAAGTGGTATAGGAATTTCAATCAACCCCTAGAATAAAAGTTATCCTAGGTTATTCCACTTAAAGAATATGTGGGCCCACTGTCAAATCAACTGTCATCACCTCTTATAAATCACATGTCAAATCAACTATCATTACTTTTTTACCTTTTATAAATCCTTATCTATACTTTATTCACATTTTACCAAAACAATAAAACATTTATTCTTACGTTTAATAATGAGAATAATTCAAAATACAACCAAACACAAAATCACTTTATCCTTATTTATACTCATTTATACTTGGATAAATCTATACCCTAGAATAAAAACTATCCCCGTTTCAAACGGGGGCTATATGTTTTAGAGAAAAGATCTCATCATCAGAATTACAATTAATTTGGTAACTCAGATCAATAATAAAAGGATGTTATCAATCCCTCATAGGATACAGTGTTTTATCACTGATCTAAAAACAATTTCGTGAGTCAGATTCTGAGAAACACTCACATTAGTGGCGGACGCAAAATTCTTTTTTAGTGGGGGTCATTACTAATATACGATTAAATTTAAATTTACACTTCGTATAATAAAATGTTTACTATATGTTGTTTTCAAGACTATAATATCATAAAAAACTTTTACATTGATATTTTTAAAAAGTCTACAACATCATATCATCATCAAAACATTTCCATGCGAGTTTTCATATTTTGAAAATTTATCAAGATGATCAGGACTGATTTTTTTTAGTTATATGTGCCTTTAGACTTATATAGACTAAATTATGAGCTTGGTGGCTTAGAGCCATATATGTATTTAAATGTCTCACAAAATTTTGGGATAGGTCAAGACAATCAAGCCATTATACATACATAAATACCGTATGTATATGATAAATTGATAAAGATGTCATTCAATGGTAAAAAAATTTTATGTCAAAATAGAAAATTTAAAACCAAATAAATGTTCTAATTTGATTGTGAATGATTGTCAAATATTGGTAGATTAAAACGAGGAAAAAAAATAATAAATTCAAGTGGATATGTTGACCTAGAAAAATAAAGGGAGAGATTCAATAAAAAAATCATAATAAATTAAAAAACACACCACTAGAACACTTATTTGGTTTAAAGTAACAAACTTTAAAAAAGATTGAAATGTTGAGCCATTATAACATTTTCCTTAGATATGAAAGCAGGTTGAATCCTTTTTTTTTTCTACTGTGTCTCGTCAATGGAGCCCCTTTTAACTCTTTTCACCCAAATGTGAAATGATGAAAGCACCCAAATGTGAAAGCACACATTTAACCTAACCTCTCTTAATTATTTTTTATTTTTATCTCTAGTTAAAAGGAATCATCATTATTCCCCAAGTTACATTGAGTGGTGCCATCGCCCCCATTTGACCCTTAGTAGGTCCACCCCCGATTGATTGTGACATTGGGACTAAAATTGGAAATGATAATCACTTTTGCGGTCTCTTTACATGTTTTAGATTTTTTTCAAAGGAATACCCAAAAAAATCTTGTAAAAGTTAGAAATAATCAAATCAATCATTTTTAAAATTGTATCTAAAAAAATCTTTTTTTATAAAAATAGAAAGTAAAATAATTTGACTGCCCCTATATCATCTACTATTTAAACATCGTTAAATATATTTTATTGTTTAACTCCCCAATTTAAAAACATTGATAAATAATTAAAAAAATTTAAATTTGTGCATGAAGTTTATTATTATTTTTTGCATATATAAATACACCAGTAAGAGTTTAATAGTAAAAATTAAATTTTTTTGTTATAAAATATTTTTAGACATTCTAAACTTTTTAAAGTCTTTTGAAACATTTATATATGCTTAATATTATACAAAAACAATTTATATGCAAGTCATTTATAAAATATAAAAAATAGAAAAATCTAAAAAAATTTAGAAAAATCCAAAAAAATCTTATATGTTTATGAATTACAACTTTGACAATTTTAACATTTTTGATAGCATAGTTAAAAAAATTAATAGCATGTAAAACCACTCTCAACTAAAAACCATTTATTATATTAATATTAATTTTTAATTAGATGATGATTATGAAATATTTTAAATATGACAAGAGAGTCTAAAAATTACATGAGGGTATGTTAGTCTTTTTAGTTTTTAAAATAAAAAAATGTGACTTTTTTTGATAAAATTTTTAAAAGTAGTTTATTTCGATTTTTTTGGGTATTTTCCCTTTTTTTAAAGATTGTACATATCTAAAAATATTTTTACAAAAAAATGAAACACGTATTCGAATGAATTGAATGCGTAACATTTTATATTTTACTAACCTAGCATATACTAGACTACACTACTAGAAATTTCACTTGTAACTATAGTTTTTAACATAGTGCAGGCTGGTTTTGTCCAACTTTCATCAAGTAATGTGCATATCATGTATTTAATGGGTCTCTCTATTTGCATTCTGGTACATGTTTGCATGCCGTTCCATTTTTTTTCATTGACAACCCTCCAAGTGAAAATATTTCTCGTCAAATCATCTCTTCATCTTTAAATGTGGGTTTTGTGAAGGCATAAATTTTAAAGAAGGGGTGTACTCTATTTGAATGGGTATTGGATCTATGTGAATGTCCCATGGTCAAAAGAAGGCGATAAGGAGATGCCCGCACACAGACCTGCTTCCACTCACGCTGTCCCCCCCGGTTTGATTCCCGAGAGAGCTTTTTCAGAGAAAATATAAAAAAAAACATTAATTCCCTATGCTCCCCCCCAACCAGAAAAAATTAACAAAATTAATTTGTTTAGTTTTATAATCCACTATCCCCACCTCCCCTCCCCACCAACCAAAACATTTAGAAAGGCCATCCCCACCACCTGAAATCACTGAGGTGTGGATAATCGATGTATGTGTTCTGGAAGTTGTTCGACAACCCTGAAGTCGAATAGATGTACTGACAGACGACAAAAGGTCAGTCGACCTGGTGGGTTATGGGCAACGAGAGGCCCGTCAAACAAACCATTAGGCAGCAAATGTTATGGATCGGGTTCGACAGGCCTACTGTCGAACATATGTACTGTAGGACGACAACATGTCAGTCGACTTGAGGGATTTATGGTGACGGAAGACCCGTCGAACGTTTACAGTGTAGTGATCTATGACTTTAACTATGAACATTCAAAATGTTTTAAACCATTTATACTAATTATGCTTATCAATTCATTCATTCAGTCAAACATGAACATTCAAAATGCTTTAGACCATTTACACTTTGTTAGTTTTGGGATTTAGTCTCCACTTCAATAATAATAAAAAAGCATTGATTGATACTTGTTCTAAAATCATCCGTGCCTATCGTATCTTTAAATCTTCATAGTTAAAGTCATAAATCACTACACTGTAAACGTTCGACGGGTCTTCCGTCGCCATAAATCCCTCACGTCGACTAGCTTGTTGTCGTCCTCCAGTACATATGTTCGACAGTAGGACTGTCGAACTCTATCCATAACACATGCTGTCTAATAGTTTGTTCGACGGGCCTCCTGTCGCCTATGACCCCCAGGTCGACTGACCTTTTGTCGTCCATCAGTACATCTATTCGACTTCAGGGTTGTCGAACAACTTCAAGAATACATACATCGATTAGAATCCTCATTCGAGATTTCAGGTAAAATAAAAAAAAACATTAATTCTTTTTGGTGGGGATGGCCTAACCAGAAAAAATTCTAAATGTTTCGGTTGGTGTAATCCACTATCCCCACCTTCCCTCCCCCCCCCCCCCCCACCAACCGAAACATTTAGGAAGGCTATCCCCACCACCTGAAATCACTAAGGTGGGGATAGTGGATTACAAAACCAAAAAATTATTTTTGTTAATTTTTTCTGGTCGGTGGGGTCACGGGAAGGCCCGTCGAACAAACCATCTAGACAACATGTTGGTGGGTCGACAGGCCTAGACATATGTACTGCCCGAAAATATTTTGAGGGATTTATGGCTGAAAGACGTCAACGTTTATGTAGTGATCATCTCTTCATCTTTAAATGTGGGTTTAAACCATTCATACTAATTATGTTACCAATTCATTCATTCATTCAAACATGAAGGCATAAATTTTAAAGTGGGATGTACAGATCAAATAAATTTGAATGGGTATTGGATCTATGTGAATGTCCTCTGATGGTCAAAGAAGGCACAGCATAAGGATCCCTCACGATGCACTGTTGTCGCACACAGACAGTAGGACTCTCCTCCACTCACGAGCTTTTGACGGGCCTCCCGTCGCCCATGGGAACCCAAACCCAATCGGTCTGATTCGACGATCGAGAGAACACATACATCAATTATCCTCACTTTTTCAGATAAAATGTTTCGGTCGGTGGAGAGGGGAGGTAAAAAAAAACATTAGGTTGGTGGGCCTATTCTTTTTTAGTCCTCGAAAAGAAATAAATATAAGATAATAAAAAGGGAAAAATCCATATAACCCCCTTAAAACACGTAGTAAATCCAAATAATCCCCTAAATAAAAAATAATTGATGATGAATATTTTACAAATATTTTATTTAGTTAACCCTGATCGAAAACATAATATACAAAAAAAACCATTACAATGTGTTAAAAATGTGAAAAATCTTATAAAATGACTATTTTACCATCTCTGGGTATATTATAAAATCTTATCCGGAGGGATAAAATCATCATTTATAGAAGATTTTTCGTATTTTTAATACATTATATGGATTTTTTTGGTATACTGCATTTTCTATCAAAGGTAACCAAACATAATATTAATAAAATATTCATCATATGTAAACATAAATTTTATTCAAGGCATTATTTGGATTTACTAGGTGTTTTCAGGGGTTATATGAATTTTAAGAAAAGTAAAGGAGTTATATGGATTTCAGTCAGTTTACAGGGGGTTATATGGATTTTTCCCTAATAAAAAATCAATCAAATAAACAGTGGTGGTTCGAAGGGGCAGATTTTCCACACAAAGATTAAAAAAAATTCATCTTGTAATGGCGACTTCTCCGCCTCTGCTGATCCTCCTCATCCTCTGCATCTCCACCGTCCGATCCGCCGCCGAATCCGTCTGCCACCGATCCCCGTCGCCGTCCGATGCGATACTCAACGAACTGAGGTCGCAGTGCCCCCTCCACCTCTCTCGATCTCTCCCTGTTGAGGTAACCTTAATGTCTTGTTTTTCTTGTTGGATTTGTGGTTTTTTTCGGTTGGATGTGTTTGGTTTTGGTGGTTAGGGTTTCGATATGGGTGAACAGTGCCTCTGATTGCGTTGCTTGATTTTTCATTTGTTGTTTTACTTCTTTGGTTTCGCTTTGAATAGATGCGCCAAATTTGCAATTTTTTATGAATCCCGATACCCGTACTGCGCGAATATTGTTGAGGTTCAATTCTTGTCAAACTAGTTGAAGGAGAGGTGATTGTTAAAATCCATCCATCTTGAATTCTATGTGGGAGACTTTAATCATGGTGGAAGTGGAAAAGCGAAACGAAGTTGTTTTCCAAGGTCTGCCTAGTGGGGAGGATAATGTTCTAACCACTCCTATTTTGGCCTAATATCTTACCATATATGCATATACCTTCCAAATTATGGTATATGACTACTAGATACCTTCAAGGGCGAGAAGCTGGTTGTAGCAGCGCCTTGGCTGGAATTTAGGATAAATATTAGGACCATAATGTGTGGAATGCCTATTGCTCTCCTGACGTGTTCTATGCAATTTGGAGGAGGAAGCCATGCCTTGATTTTTTTTTTGTTTCTTGTCATTTCTTTGAACTGATCCGAAAGATGCTTTGGGAGGCTGTTTGGATGAATGGGAATCACACATTTTTGGTGCATTCTGGGGAAGGGGGGAGGGGCAAGCAAGTAGGGTGGCAGAAGTTTAGCAGCTATAGTGTCTTGGCTAATTGTCCTACTGATTGCTGGGCTAATTGCTTGAAATGTAATATTTATTATTTATTTTGAGAATGCATGGGAATCTCTGTCCAGATTTATAAAAAATTTGGGGATGTAATTTTCTTGGGGCATCCTTTGTGGTTTTCACTGGGGAGTGTAAGTTAGTGGCAGGCTAGAGTGAAGGATGGGATTCCAAATCCTTGCTAGGTATTTGTTTTTTGTATGTTTAGTTGGTAGATTCTTTATCTGTTTTGCACGTCAGTTTGATATCAAAAACCAAATAATTTGAATATGTTTTGTCTAGGAATTGGTGTTTTTATTGTTCATGTTATGGGATGTGGATAATGGTTCTAGAAATGAACAAATAATTGTCAAGGGATTGCATTGTTTTGGTGAAAGCTGCTGGCAGTGTTTTGCATGTCAGTCTGTCCCCAAGACCTAAATCAATGACCTCTATTTTGGTCAATGATTTCTCATATATGACATTTAGGAAATAATGTGAGAATTGAATGGATGAATGGATACTGATTAGATGTTTGGAAAAAAAAATCCACCCCCCCCCTCTCCCCCCCCAAGAGAATTTTGTCATTTTTCGGATTCGGGGGATGATGCAAGAAACGAACACACTCATGAGAGGTTCACACAGTTGGTGAGGATTGCTGAGCAATGTTTTGCACATCAATCTGATCCCAAAAATTAAATAAATGGAGTCTGTTTGGACCCATATGGGTGCTTTTATCATTTATAGGTGTTTGGGAATTGATTATATCCGATCCAAGTCATGTTATCAGTTTATTCTGGTCTGATATGAGTCATGTTGGTTAAATGAATATTTTTCCTTACCACATCTCCACCTTCCCGATACAAATGTGCATGTGAAGGTTCATATTTTTGCATGGATCGTGGTCCTAGAGTTGTGCTTTTTTGGAAAGGCTCCCAAAATGTATGCTGGGGAATAATGTGGTATGTTATACGTGTGACTGTTGAAGAGAATCTATTGATCAAATATTTTTATTTGGGAGTTCGCTTGCCAAGTTTGTTAGTGATGAGGAGGCTCGCCACCCTTTATCTCTCCATCCTCTTTTCAGGGGTTGTATCAGCGTGAAAGATGCAGTTGGAGAGATATCCTTTTTGAAGGATTTTGATTGGTATCGAAGGACAGGAGTAGTAGGACTGTGTTCAGGTACATGAAGGATGATGTGATTAGAGATGCTTGCTACCTGATGGTCCGTTGCGCTAGTTGTTTTGGTTGTCTGAGTCAGGATATTTTTGGGAAGTAACACAATTAATATGTTAAAGGGACCACGGGGAGGGAATGTAAGGTGCTTAATTCGTTTTTTGTTAATAGGCCATGGCTCTTTTCCTTGATGGTTCCCTTCATTCTTTTTTATTTTTATCTTTTTATAGCACATTGATCCCTTTATTTATTTAATTTAATTTTTTTACCCATCCACTTTAAGACATCACATTAAAAAGTCATAACAAGGCCATTACCTAGGTGGTCCTGCAGCAGGTGCTCGCAGGACTTGAACCTAGAACTTTGTCATGTTAGCCCTGTCTCTTTACTATTCTCCAAGCAGTGGCTCCTAAGACACACATGTTCATACATTTTTTCCCTTTCCTTTGCTGTATCGATCTAGCTGTTGTTGTTTACCTATAAAAAAAATTGTTGAAAAATAATTCGATTTTTATGTATCATCCCTATTTTCTAATACAATATTCATTTTTGTACTTGTTAAAAAAATTTATCTTCTGTATTGTTAAAAAAACAATTAGTCATAATGAGATGTAGAGTTATAGTTATCAGACACATAAACCTGAAATATATCATCTGATGCTGACTGCTTGTCAGGGACTCAGAATTATGGTTTGAATCTTCAGAATCTGCCAAATGTGTGACTAGACTAGTTTCTGTCTTTACATGACTGTAACGTTATAGGGAAGTGCGTCGTAGTAGATATTTTTCTGCATGGCTTTCCAGTGGCTGTTCAGAGTCATGCTTACCAACTATTGAGGATGTTGGGATTTTAAAATTAGATAATGTTGTCCTCTAGTCGATATTGTTCATCGATCTTCTTTACGCTACCTTTCGTTTCATGGGGTCTTGGAATATATTGTCTCAATATTTTTTTCCGTGGTATGGAAGTCTGACAGATTTTCTTTTGGTTTCATTTTTGTTGATGAAGGTGAACGGAGAGATCCTTGATAGGGAGTTGAGCCTTATTCAGAAGAACACTTATTATTCCATTCTATTCTATGCTACTTGGTGCCCTTTTTCTAGGAGAGCTCGTGCCACCTTTGATGTCCTTAGCTCCATGTTTCCGCAGATAAAACACTTGACTGTTGAGGAGTCATCTGCCATGCCAAGGTGCGGAGTAGTCTGTTCTGCATTCATTTCTTGCATTATTTTTTTTAAAAAATCAATTACTGATTCCTTGCCATTTATAGCACATTTTCAAGATATGGAGTGCACAGCTTGCCTGCTTTAATTATAATGAACAAGGCAACAAGGGTGCGGTATCATGGCCACAAAGATCTTGGTTCCTTGGTACACTTCTACAGAAGAGTCACACGTAAGTCTCCTGGATATGACATCCTTAATATTGGTGGCTGAGGTACTTACATAGATGTTAATGATGTTTGAGCTTGCAGTTTTATTTTTCCCATCATAAATTGACCTTAAAGCTAACATGGACTGATCAGGATTTAGCTTTAAAATTAAATATTTGGATTAAAACAAGCTAGGAACATTTGTTCCCCAATCATCTTGTTATGTGCAAAACTAGAAGAATAGAATACCCCACCTTTTGAGTTTTTTTATAAATATTTTTAATAGTTAATGTGAGCTTTCCCAAGCACATAATATAAAGATTATGGATAATATTTTTTGGTATGAAAAAGTCAAAGATCAAGTTATTTTTTTGTTAATACAGGTAACGGTTCATGCCTACCATTCTCTTCAAAAAAATATAGGAAACAGTTCATAATGAAACTTGGACTTTCTCATATGTGCAATCTCACCTAAGTCATTCAAATCTTGCAGAGGGGCATTCCAGCATTTTGATCACATTTTCAGATTTTAATTCAAGTGATCCATGTGAGTCCATAAATTAGAAACAAGCATTGGATATTTCAGGTATAAACAAAACATGTATGTAACATTGTAACTTAAATAAAATTTCGCTCGTTGGGCACCCGACATGGATAGAACTTGTGTGCTTTGTGGGTTGGAGGAGGAGTCAGTGGAGCATCTGTTTGTCCACTGTTCGATGGCACGGGAGGTGTGGATGTGGATGTGCGGGGCCTCAGGTATGGCAGGTCTCCTCTCCTCTCCTTTCTTGAGGAGATTTGGGAAGCAGGTAGACGGCTCCGCATGCAGGGGGATAGTAGTCCATATGGCAAGGTGACTCAACTCTTCGTCTCGGCGGTGTTCTGGGCAATCTGGTTGACGAGGAACCAGGCCGTCTTCCGAGGCGGTCGACCTTATGTTGAGAATATTAGGGACTCGGTGGTTCGCTTTGTACTTGACTGGGGAAGATGTTATGTGGGGGCGGCATCCTTGGGTTTTTTGGGTGGTAATTTTGTAATGAATTCTTAATAGAAGGATGGGGATGACATCTGAGCATGAGACATCCTTTGCTCAAGATGTATATGTGTGATGTCCTATGCGGGGTTCTGTTTGTAATTGCATTGGGTTTTCACCTTCCTATTAATACGAGTGCGGAAACCTACCATATTATCAAAAAAAAAAACTTAAATAAAATTTCAGAAGTTTATTTGAATATTTAATGGACACAACAAAATTAACCCTTTAACTAGCTTTTGTTCTCTTGTACAGGTTTAGAACCGGAAGTGTATATCGCAGAGTCCTTACCCGACCCCCTGGAAGCCCAGAAATCTTTTGGACCATGGAATGGCTCTGCAAGAGAAATACTGGCTAGAGAGCCCTACCTAGCATTCTCTATATTTTTCCTCTGCTTGAAGGCCTTCCTCTACATCTTCCCCGAGCTCCTATCCAGGCTGAAATCTTTCATAGGCAAATTCATCTGGCATTTCAATCTGGGCATCTTCGGCGAGACAAGTCAGCTATTGGAGCAGGCTCTCCATGTAATTGATTTGAAGAAGGTTTGGAACAAACTGAGGCTCAGCAAGACGGGAAATTTTCAAAATGGTGCGAAGAATGCCAGGAGTTGGGCTTCCTCCATCACTTCAGTTTCATTGGGTGAATCATCTTCATCGAGATCAACCCAATCAGATTCGTAGTCCATGTCTGATATATTCACTTTGATCTCTGAATACGACGAGGAAAAATCCAGAGGTATATCCTTGCTTGAAAGGTAGGTATTCATCACTTTCTCCTATGTATGTTAGTGAAATTGAAGCTTGTTTAATCATTTCGTGGGAGAGGATCAAAGCATGTAAAGTCAGCATCTTTTGTTTGTATAATATTACTTGGGATTTTTGTTTTTTCAAAAGTATAAGAAATTTTAGTGTGGGTTGGTTCACTATGAAGTCTCCCCCCACTCTTCGGTCAGTGTTAGGGTTTTGTCAATACACGCACCACTTTGTGAAGCTCAGATTTCAATTGGATATCGACATGGAAAAAAATTGATTGTGTGCAAGATGGTTTTCATAGCTAACTCACCTAGTGGTGCACCTTCTTTTTTCTTCAGCTTTGTTTGGTGGAAACTGGAAACTAGGAACTATCAAATACAGGTGAAAGTGCTCCTGATTGCTCAATTTGGATTGGATTTTTTTTTTCTTTTTGCAAAGATCCATAATGGGTGATATGACACAGTTTCTAACAGAGTGGTAGGTGACCTCTAATACTAGAGAGACATAGGACAACACAGTTCAGAACAAATCATGGATCAAAACCAGCCTAGAGAGAGCTGTTGAAACCTCTTTTTATACTTGTTTGGCACAGCTCCAAAGGTGTTTGGGATGGATTGGCGTTAATCTGTATCCCTATCCCCCGTTTGGGTAAAGGAGTTAGATTATTCAGGATAAATAACTAAGCATGCGTGTGGAATAAACCATTTTATGTTTGATTGTATTTTTTTAGTTTATTTTATTGGGAACCGTGATAATGAATTTTTTATTGTTTGATTCATCATAGATGAATTGTGGACTAAAAATTATAAAATGTGAAAAATAATATGACATGTGAGTCATTTTGATTTTTAAGAAGTGAAAATGTGATTTGACTTATATTTACTTCATATGACAAAGTATAATATATGTACTTTAATAATTTGCAAAGCTCTACTTATGCCAAAATAAATAAAAATAAACATTGAATGCTCCATTTAATGAAGGGACGTATACACCAAATAAACATCACATGCTCCATTTAAGGAAGGGACATATACACCATTTATTATTATTGTTATTTTTGGTACAAAGAGACCCTGGACAAGGGTAACACTATCTCCCTAGTGATACAACCTAGAACAACATTGGGCCTAAGCCCAACACAACAGGGGCCGATGCCCACACACAGCCCAACTGGCTGCTTGTTTTTTTTCCTTTCTTGTCACTGGTGAGAATTGAAATAAAGGTTTGCATGTAACAACGCCCTTTAACTTTAAACGTCAGGCGTTTGGTGATCCCCGCGGCTGTGTGGGTGATTCGGCGAACGTGAAACGACGTCGTCTTCAATGATACAAGGTTCTATTTTGAGAACGTGTAAGAGCTTTGGGAGGCCTCTATGACGAATTGGGAAATGTTTATTTCAAAGGCTAGAAGCCTGCATTGTTGAGGAGGAGTTCTATGGATTGAGACCTAACCACCAAGCTCGCTTTATGGAGGATTAGCCTCTTGGGCTATTCCTTCCTTTTCTTTCTTATAGCTTTGTGTACTAGTTAATTGTTCTTATCCTCTCATTTTCAATTCAGACTTTATAACTTCAATTTAATAATGAAATCGTGATAGCAAGAGTCTACATTTTCTGAAAAAAACTTTAAATGTGAATCCAAATTAGCCATCAATACAGTTTTATTAAAACATAACATGACCTTATGTTCTATTCTTAAATTAGAAAAAAAGAAGAAAGAACAAATCATCAATGCATTATGGACCGGTGAATTGTCTGTGTATTGTTCAAAGGGACCTTTCACTTTCAACACATTATATCCCTCCACACTCCTCCCACCCATCTCTATCCCTAACAAATGCCATCTCAAAGAATCACAAGCAACCGACAATTCCAAGTTTATTTTCCCTTCCAAAATTGAGTTTTTCTTTTTAAATTTTTATATCCCTTTAGCAGTGTAAACTCAACCTCCAATCCATGTCACTTTCTCTCCTGGTTGTTACACACTTCTTTCTTTGAACATATACATGTTCCTAACAACTCAAATACATTATGTATGTATATATAATGTATGTTAGATATAGGGGCGGAGGCAAAGGGGGGCGGGCTGGGGCCCGGCCCCCCCCCCCCAAGCCAAGGAAGAAATTCTGTGTTTACCTTAGTAATTGATTATTCCGGGCCCCACCAAGCATGTATGAAATTTGTGTGTTAGTTTTTTTTTTCTTTCGGTGTGTGTGTGTGCGCCAGTGTGTGTCAGTAATTGACCACGTATTATTGAAATGAGGTGGAGGTGGAAAATATTGAAAGTGAAAATCCTTACATTCAGTCCTGGTTGCTTTTCTATTTTCAGCCTTCACGCATTTCTTTAAATGTGTATATTTAACTAAATACGTATATTCTTTTATAAAAATTAAATATTTACTCATATGTATTGAATACATATATTTTTATATTTTTTTAATAATAGAAAGTATACTAAGATAATAAAATATATTCTATTTTAGCTAATTATATATTATATTATTGGTGCATGGTGATGGTGGTAATGTGATTGTAAAATGGCATGAGTATTAATGTCCATTGAAATTTTTTTAATTTAAAGTTATAGGCTTGGTAACTTTTTTTGACAAAAGCTTCATTTTCAAGGGGTTTTCATATGTAATTGTGGGGTAGAAAAATTACAACTTTGAATTTTTTAAGTTTTAATTTATTTTTATTTTCATTGTTTCTATTTGGAGTCTCTTGTTTTTATTATTATTTGAAGTTAGATTTTCAAATCAAATCCCCTCTTAAAATATATTCATAAAAGTTATTCTTGTATATTTTCTGTGACAAATCATTTTCTTCGCTTTTTTCTTGTGATTAGAAATAACAAGATTTCAAAAAGAAAGTCCACGTTTACAAATGATTTTTTAAAACTTTTAATATGAAAAAAAAGAAAAGGTAAAAAAATCTCTAGCTCAATCATCTAGTACTTAAGAACTCGATCATTACATAACAATTTTAATTATCTTAGATTATTGTACAATTATTCTATTTTATAAATATATTTTTTGTTTCTTTAAACCAGCCCTTTAGAGCATCTTCAATGGACATGTTAACTAACTAAGATGTTAAAGTGACATGTCAGCACTTTATCTATCAACTAGACCCTCATTTACTACATTCTCATTTAGTTGGTGATTGTTGCTCCAATGGACTAGCTAAATAATTAGTTAAAACAATAGTGAGTCCATCTCTCCACCCACTCAAAACTCTCCACCCACACAAAATAAATTTTTTTTTAATATTTTAAATCGTGGGACCCACATTTGATTGGCTAAAACACTAGCTAAAATTAACATGAAAACTAACATATGACAGGTGGGACCCACATTTAACATACTCTTAACACTTCCATTAGAGCATCATTTTTACCACATTTATAAAAATATGACACTAACTAATCAGTTAACATGTCCATTAAAGATGCTCTTAGCCCCCCCATGAATCAATTCCTGGTTCCGCCCCTGGTTAGATACATGGTGACACCAAGCATATTAGACAAATGTGATAGTTACATATCAAATATATTTGAGTCATTAAGAATATTCAAAATAAAAAAAGGTCTATTTTCGAACTTGTACATCGAAGGCATTAATAATTCTTACATATTGCTCAATTACATATAAAAAATATTAGGGGTAATTATTCTTGCATATTCTTGTACAATCGTTAACATGTTTATCCAATTAAATACATATTTTTTAGAAAAATAAACAAAAACCAAATATTTTCTCAAATAAATTGAATTAATACATTGTTTTTTGTATTTTCCTAACCCTTTAATACTAATCCAGCTAAAGAGAAAGTGCCCTTATCTATATAATATTATTAATCCAAAGCCAATGTCCAATCACAGAAGAAAAAAGGATTCAAAAGAAATATCTAGCAAAGCCCCAAACAAGAGAAGCCTCCTCATCTTTATGTGGGACCCCCACCCAATTGTCACCTGTTGCAAGGATAAGAACACAATTTGCTTACAATCTTCCCTCCAAGAGCAACAAGACAATGTCTTAAGGAGGCTGCCATTGTAGAAAAATATCACCCAATTGAAAGCTACCCATTGTTTTGAGAACCCATTAAAGACCAAAGAAATTCATCACTTGAAAACACACACTTTCAATTCTTCACATACTTTGTTTCAAGTCTTCCCATATTTTATACATAAAACACTCACATGGAGAGAGGTTCAGTTGAGATGGACTGGGTGATCCTCCCTGACCCGCTCGACTTCTCCGAAGAAGATCACAAGGTGAATTTAAATCTGAAAGGCATCGATTTCGACTATTTCGATAGTATTTCGATCAAGAATTCAACAGAGAATGAATTCAAGGACTACCCAGATGAAGAATCAGTGAAGGAGATAAGCGAGGTCACAATACTTCATCCGATGGTGATCGAAGAACTGAAAGCACCACCTAAAGTCTTATTCATGAAACCAAAGGAGTCTGAATTCGACAACATGAGGTTGGACTCTCCCAAGTCTGTTGCACTCATCAAGCCCAGACTTGAATTAAACAATGAAGACTGCGAAGGTGAGGATGCGAAGATCGAAGGGGCGATGATGGTTTTGGAGGAAGAGAAGGGAAGGGATTGCTTGGAGGGGTTTGGTTTCAGCATTTGGAGGTGGAGGATTAATGGAATTGGTGGACTTTCATCTATTGGAGTAGTTGCTGCTACTCTTTGCATATTTGTGTTTGGAGGGAAGCAGAGGCACAATCAGCAGAAGCATCAGAAGATCCAGTTTGAGATCTACCCAGATAACAAGGTATGGTGTGAATCCATTGTGGGTCTTGAATTCATCTTTTTTGGATTGTTGGATTGGTTGAAGCACCAATTCAAGAATGATGATTTAGTGAATCAAGACTTTCCCCACTTCATATTCACCCAGATGGGTTGATTATTTGCTTGTCTTAAGCATACGAAGATTGTTAGGAGTCTAATCAAACTTGATGAGATCTAACCCTAACCGGATCCCATCTCATCAGTTATGCTCGAGAGAACTCAAATTGATCATGATGGGATCAATCAGTGTTGGATCTAATCAGGTATAATCAGTCATGTGTTATTATCTCATTAGAGATTGACGACATATGTTTATTCACATGTTTAATACATGAGATTTGCACATTTTTACTCACGTGTTATTCTCTCATTAGAGATTAACAAAATCTGATAGGATCTAATGCTGACTTGATCTTATCTCAAATTGATCCTGTTACTCTCTGCTTTAATCAATTTGAATTTTGGGGATGGGCAGAGGATCAAGCACGGAGTGGTGCACCACACGACTCGGCTGAACCAGGCGCTATCGTCCGGATGGGGCATGCCACTGGCTGGAGCACATATCACATTTGGAGGTTACTATGATTGAATCAAGAGGAGGATGAATCAGAGTTCACTGTGATGATCTCCAATTGATTTGAACAGAAGATCAAAGAATTTTAAGGCTTGTATTAAAGTGATCTTTTAGTATCTGCATCTTATGAGTAGAGCAGCACATTTGTAAATGGAATTATAACTCTTTTAGTTGAGGGGGAAGAGGATGTTATTGAAGGTGGCATAGGGAGGTTCAGATGTGTCACTGTTAGACATGTATTTGGACTTGTATATGTTTGTCTATATAAGCTTCAAATTGTTTGAATTGTCAATACAAGTAGAAGACTGGATTTACTTGAGATGATTGTCGAAGTTTTCTAATGTCATACATCATTTAATAAATTATGATGGATTTTGGTAATGTAACAGCCTAACAAGTAACAACCACATTATTGAGTAACAAAACTATTCTTCGGTACTTAAAACATTGGTCCACTAAACATTAGGTGCACTGTATATAGAGGTGTGAATTGATGGATGGAGACTAGTGGTGGAAACTTTGGGTGGGTTCCCACTGAAATTGTGGCCTTCAATCTTTATTCTCATCTTCAATGCAGTCTCATTTTACTAACGAGTTATAGATGGAAACATAGAAATTTTTTTGGTGTATAAATGGGTATATTTAATTTATTGAAGTACATAATTCATTTTTCATAAAAATAAATGTCTTATATCATTTAAGTAGTCCACTAGGAGATAGATTATGATTTAAATAATTTTTTTTTCTCCTACTGGTATATGGTTTAGAAAAAGTAAATGCTTTTAAATAGGTGCATCAAGCATCCATCTCCTTGCTTTTATATTACAAAAATTTCACCTAAATGTAAAATTGGTATTTTAAAAAAAAGATGTACATTTGATTTATATAGCAAGAATAACATATTAAGTTTTCAAATATAAAAGTTTTATTTGATAAAAAAAACCTTAATCCACTATCAAAGAGGGGTTAATAGAAGTTTTGCCCCCTCTCCACTCCATTTTATATAAACACACAAATAAAGCCTCTAATTTCTGATGGAGAAGTAAAAATAATTAAAGAACATGAAAAGACAATTAAAGATGAACTTCTTTTTCCATCCAACATGGGGAAAACTCTAGTTTCATATAGGAAGAAGACCACCAGAGCTGCTTACAAGTTACAACAAGCCCAGCTTGAGCCCAATATATTCAGCTTAGGCTATGAATTATGATTGAGTTATTTCCTGTTAGGGAAAATGTTTTTGTATACTTTGTGAACTTTAGGCCTAAAACTCATTTAAATTTTAAAAAACTACTAAAATTCGTTGTGTATTCTCTTTTGTTTAGTCCCCATATTATTAAAATGCTTTTCAAAACATCACTTTTTTATATATTTTTATACATCACTTATTGGCATTTATTGGACCATCCTCTTAAGCATGCACACGCAAGGCCCAACCCGTGGACCAATAGGTTATTCTCCATGAATTGTTATTCATCCTGACATAGCTATCAGAGGTAAATAATTTTATGTCGCACTTCAAACGGGAGATAAGTGTCCAAGCATCAAGAAAAAACAACACATTTCACTGATAACCCAACAAAACAAAGATAAGGTGTACAAGAGAAGCAAAGAAATGCTATTGCAATGGATCAAGAAGATTCACAACTCCCAGCACATGGAGATCATTTTCTCTTGTTGAACTCCAAACTCTTCCAAAAAATGATCTCCATCCCATACTGGACACTAATCCTCCATCCATGGATTATAAGAATTCATAAGTCTGCTTTAGTAACCATCATAACCCCCATTTATTACACAAATAAATGAGTGAATAAGAAAAGAATAAGTTAATTTTGCCAAAAAAAAAATTTAAATTAGCGTGGATAAATTATAGTAATTTTTTTTATAATTTAGAATAAAATATGATAATAATTCGGAATAGATTATCAATTGTTTATCCATTCAAAACTGTAACTATTTCAATACTACAAACATA
The DNA here is from genome assembly GCA_030737845.1 of Acorus calamus. Classification (NCBI taxonomy): domain Eukaryota; kingdom Viridiplantae; phylum Streptophyta; class Magnoliopsida; order Acorales; family Acoraceae; genus Acorus; species Acorus calamus. The sequence goes on along the minus strand of CM060863.1, from coordinate 29,581,899 downwards.
AAAGGCACAAAATTATCTAAACAGAGACAAATCATCTTTTTTTTTTCATGTATAACTATTTTATTATGTCCAAATAAACTAACCACGAATGAGAGGGAAGCATGGGAATCATTATCATTTGTTTAATGGAGGACATATGATCACCAAATCCTCTCTCCTTACATTTAATATCCAATTATTCACTCTCCATGAATAAATCAATGGGACTACTATTATTTTCTGAACATATGTCCTCTTTCAAATTAACCTCTTGATCAGTAGATAACCCCAATCTTTTTCACCATTAAAAAAATTAACCTCTTGCTCTGCCATCAATATCCATCCTTCACACAAGCAATGTGCATTGCTCAAGTGATTTATTCTTTTGTTTTTTTGTGATGGTGCAACAATTACTCATGTTGATACATTTAAAAAGTGGTAAAAAATTAAACTAATGCATAGTAAATCTCAACTTAATAAGCTCCCACTTCAACAAAAAAAGGGGTGAGAGAGTGGTGATTTCAAAGGAATGTCATAGGCATTATTTGCCTCTATTTTTTTCTTTCTTGTACCTTTCCCTTTGGCAAAAGAACAAGTAACATGCTCTCAATTAATGGTATGGACCCCTCAAAATTTGGTGCAAAATTTTTTATTTTATTTTATCTTATTTTGGTAGACCAGCAGCCCCATGTGAACAGCTTGCTTATGACAGCCAGAATCTCCTTCCATCCCTTTCTCTTTTCCTTTTGAAGATGTTTTGCTAGAAATTTATTCAAGAAAGCATGAAACAATGTCACATGGATGTGATGGTGTGGGCTTATATAAACCTAAATTTCATCACACACAAGGACCAAGAAAAAACAACACAGCTTGGATGATAGCCCCACCAAGACACCTTGCTCACACCATATTTTCATTGGTGGTGCAATGCGTGGAACACAAATTGGGATCCAATTCAAATTTCAATTCCATCATAACTCGTTAGTTTGCAATGAAAAATTGACACATCATACAAAAAAAAAATCCATATATTCAATCTCATCCTTCTATGCCAGTGACACATGAGATGTCACTTGTCAGTCACTAATTTGGAAGTGATACACATGCATTCAATGAGATATTTAAATGTAACATGATTTTGAGTATCTATCTTGTTTTGAACAAATATTACACTGATTGCTTTGGAATCCCTCAAATTTGAGTATAGAATGTTATAATATTTGTCCAAAATATAATAATGTTAGCTACAATGTTACATGCAACTTTTTTATTTTACAGTTTTTGAATACTAACTTTTTAAGGTGTACAATTCATATAATAGAACATGAAATAACTTTATAAAAATAAATAAAGTATATGTTAAGAGACATTATATAAGAGTAGTTTAGTATTTTTTTATTTAATTTTATTTTTTGTATATATAAATAGTCTTGACTCTCTCATGATAAATAATGAATCTTTTTCTTTAATCTAATAATATATCCTCCAACAAATTGTATATATTGATACAAAATAACATGCTTCATTTAACAATGCATATACCCTTTTAGAAGTAAAAATGATCATGTAATAGCAATCAATGAAGAATGTTCACTAGATTATTAATTTGGTGACTGTTGTTGTTTGCGTTGCAATTCAATTTAAAAAAATCATTTATTACTTCCCACTTCTCATTCATTATTGTATTTTAATAATTCCTAAATAGAGTCTAAACAGTGATAGGACGTGTGGGACAATGGTCTTGAAGGTTTTTTTTTTTTTTTTTTTTTTGAAACATCTGTAGACAATTGCCAACTCGATAATATATTACTGAACTGATAAAAGTATGAAATTTTACAAAAGAGGAAGGAACAACAACAATCAACAAAAAGCAAAACCACATCTACCCAGAGTAGGAGAGGTTCTTGAAGCTTTAAAAAATGGTCCTGAAGCTTAAAAAAGAAAGAAATACAGAAAGAAAGGACCTTTGATAAGTCCAATGTTTACCTTTCATTAGGTGATCCCTCAATTTCAAAATGTATGAGACATGAAAGTAAGGTCTAGTTTGTTGGGGAATGAAAAATGACACTTTGTGTTGATTCATTCATGACCTTTTAATTATTTATTTATTTTGTTAAAGTAACAACAAACATGTCCATTGAACACTATTCTTTGATATTCTTGTACTCTTTTATTCATTTATCTGTATGTTCTTCTGTTTTTCCTCATCACCATACAAACATAGTCTATTTTATATGAATGGATATACCTGTATTTTCGTTAAAAAAAGCATGTCCATTGAAAACTTCAATCAACCAACCCTGTGAGATTTGATCAAGCAAAAGTAATTCTTGCATACCAAATGGAAATAGAATCACAAATTAATTATATCTATTCAAAAATAAATACTCACGGTTTTACTTTAGATTTCAAATGATAAATCACTTTAAAGTTTAAAAGAAATCAAAGAACAAAATCCATTCATTATTAAAAAGAAAATGTTATACTCTGTTCTATTTTACCGTTCAAAACACAAATTGCATTTGGTTTTTTTTTAAATAATATAAATTAAGTATATATATTCTAATGAATGAAATGGTTTTAATGAGATATATAATAAGACAAAGTTAAACATCAGCTCCAAAAAAAAAACTGAATTGTAGAGAAAAGAATTTATTTATGAATACATATGAAGAATATGATACAAAAAAAAACCACAAAAAAAAAAAAAAACACAATGGGAGTCCATAAAAACAAACCCACACTTTTCTCTTCACTAAATCCACTAAAAAAAATCCCAAACATCAATACAATCCCCCCGAAACAGACAAACAAACACCCAACAACAACAACAAACACATCAAATCAAAGAATGATAAAAAAAAAAGGAAAAATCCATCGTCATCTCCCCATCAGCAGAAGAGGAACCCAAACCCGAGGGCGGCGAGAGAAGCAAAGGCGGCGGCAGGGACGACAGAGGCGGCGTCGGAGGTGGGGCTGGGGGCGGGGGCCTGGGCGGAGGCCATGGAAGAGAGGGAGGCGACAACGAAAACTAGGGCGAAGAAGAACCTGAGCTTCATTGCCTCCATCTCTCTCTTTCTCTCTCTCTTCTCAAGGATTCCTCTTGTTTTTTTTAGAGAGAGAAACAGAGGAACCTGAATTGATGATATGGGTTTGTGTTTAAGAGGGGTGTGTTTAAATAAGAGGTTGGGAACTTGCATGGAAAGTCTAAATTAAGTTGCTTTTCTTTATTTATTTATTTATGGGGTGTTCTTGGGTTGGGAAGGTGTGGGGTTGTCAATATTTTTGCCCGTTTGGGTTGACAGGGTGTTGAGGTGGGGATGCCATACAGCTGGCTGTGACCGTTGTGGTGGGGGTGGGGTGATTGGTCGGGGTTTGTTCATCCACTTTTGTGTTTAAACTTAAATTTTCGTTTGAAAAAAGCGTGTAAAAATTAAGAGTTTGAATAAATTGGTTTTAAATAGATTTGATTCTTAGAAATTTTTTTTTTTTTTTTTTAAAACAACAATTTTTTTACTAAAAACTGTGAGTAAATTGTTAATTAAATTTATTTTTTAAATGCGTTTGACAACATCTTTTTAACTTTTTGTTTAATTAAAAATGAAATCATCTTATTTAAGTGATATGGTAACATGATTGGGGGAGTCATTCTGTTTTTAATTAAGCAGAACGCTCAAACATGTTACTAAATAAATAATTTAATTAAAAAATTAATTACAGTATGCAAAATGATTGTTTTTAAAAAACGTAAAAAATATGTTTTTCAAAAATCAAAATTTATTTAACATTATTTAAAATTTTATTTTTGAAATTTATTTTTAAACGTACCCAAGTTTTTAGAAAACCGAGTTTACTATGTATCCCAAAGTGGGGTAAGTTTATATAATATAAGAATTGTATATGTATTTAATATTTTTTCTAACAAGAAGTAATATGGAATGGAACGTACAGCCAACCGTTTTGAAATAACAGCTCACGAGTTTTCAAATAATAATAAAAACAGAATAAAAGAATATTATAAAAAAAAGCGGCGATAATATCGATAACGCCAGTTGTGATTGTGCTGTGACCTTTCTCTTCGTGAGACTCACGACGTTCGAACATGGGGTGGGAGCCGCCAATTATTTTTTTTAATTTATATATATTTGTATTATTATTGTGAAATATATTTTTAAGGTATTTTTTTAGGGTGTTATTAAATGCTATATTGATATTCCGTTTCAACTTTTATCGATTGTTTTATTTGAACATGTAATATTTAATTTTTTAATAAGAATGTATAATTTATTTTGTACATTAAACTATTTCTTAATAAAATTTATTTATTTATTTTGACAGCATGTTTTTCTCAAATGTAGTCATCACATGTTTTAATTTTTAAAATGTTAGTTCCCACATATTTTAATTTTTTAAAAATAATTAACATAATATAACGTGGTATATGCTTTGATGAAAATATATATCACTCTATCTTGAATTAAATGGTTTTATTTTTAGCAAATGTAAAAAAAATTTACTTTACTTAAGGAGGTAGATGGCTTTTGAATGGTTAAAGATGTATATAAGACTTCATTTAAAATTATAAAAAAAGACAGTGCAAAAAGAAAAAAAATATCCTTTACTTCGTTGTGTGGGTTACACTACAAACTTGACACACGTAATCTATTTTGTAGACAGGTCTGCAACACTACACTATGATATCATATACTGCTCTATCATAACGTATGGAGTAAAAAAAAATATTTTATTCAAGAAAAAACACTATTGTATTTAACTATATACTTCATTTCATGTATAACAATAAAGAGTTTAACTTAATTGTAATGGAAAAGATTAAAACTCAGCAAAAATATTTAGTCAATATAAACTTAGTTGAGATTTGTATTCTTCCGTCTATTTATATTTCTTTCCTCTTCTTATCTGCATTATCTTTTATAGATTTAGATTTTCTATATAAAAGTGATAATGTGATTCTGCTTTCTATTGATTCAATAAAATTCTATTTTCTGGTCCGACATATAATTCATAAAAGTAGGAACAAAGTGAGAGATTCTAAAAAATGGACTTCGACTACCAATTCAGGAGGCTTGAGGGTGTTAGAAATAAAGAGTTGACTAAATTGTAATTGAATAAAATCAAATCTCAACTTAATGATTTGGTTAACAAACTCTGTTAAGATTTGAATTTATCCAAACTTAAGTATCGGAGTTTATAAATTGGATTCATGTAATCTTTTTCATATTATTGATTATTACCAAGAGAATATTTAAAATATAATTTTTCTGTATATTTATGTTTTTTTTCCTCTCTTCTTCTCACATTTTTTTAAAATTTTTCTATCTTAGATTTTTACGAATGAATTAAAATAAAAATGGTGTATATCACAAAGAATTTGTTGGAAGGGACAACGAGAAGACATCAAGTACAAGATGTGGCATTGGTACAAAAAAGAGAGATGTTGCATTATAAGACTCTCAATTCGATGTGATAATGTTTTCTTAGAAATGTATTTCCCCACTGAAATGCACTATGGGTTGATGGCCGACATATTTCCAGGATGCAATGGACCTCATGTTTCTGATTCTCTGTTATCAATACCATAGTTTAAAAAAAAGTGTTTGGTTCTTCTTTTGAATTTTTTTTTTAATTTTAGTTATTTATGTATGATCATTGATTTTAGATTAAAGATAAGAATAAAAAATACATATATTTAATATTGCTAAATAAAATAGCAATTAATGGAGGTTCAATAACAAGATTAAACTCCTATTGAATTCCCAAAAAAAAAAAAAGTATGAATAGAGCAAGAAAAAGGAGAATAGGGGGGGAGGGGGGTTGACTTTTTCCAGAAAATTTAAATAACACGAATATTTGATTTTTTTATCGGATCATAAAACCTACTTTACAAATATCTCTTCGTGATCGAACATCAATTGCAATGATTCGATACCTTATGGCTATTATAGTTATGGCCGCCGTTCACCGGGGCTTCGGTCGCTGGCTCTCCTGTCATCAGGTCACCAACTTCCTTAACCTTCTGGCATTGGGAAGGCGTCACCCCCATACATGGTCTTATGACTTTGCGGAGACTTATGTTTTTTGTAAACAGTCGCCCGGACCTGGTCACTGCGACCCCCTTTGTGAGGAAGCACCCCTTCTTCTGAAGTTACGGGGCTATTTTGCCGAGTTCCTTAGAGAGAGTTGTCTCGAGCCCCCTAGGTATTCTCTACCTACCCACCTGTGTCAGTTTCGGGTACAGGTACCCTTTTGTTAAAGGTCGTTCGAGCCTTTTCTAGGAATATGGCATGGGTTACTTCAGCACCATAGCACCTGGTACTCGACATTGGCTCGATGCATTTCCTTTACCCCTTCTTACCCTGAAAAAGTAGGGTCACCTTACGTCCTTGAACCGATAATCATCTTTCGGCTGATCTAGCCTACTCCGTCCCTTGGGACCAACAAGGGGTAGTATAAAAATATTCACCTGTTGTCCATCGACTACACCTTTCGGCTTGATCTTAGGCCCTGACTCACCCTCCATGGACGAACCTTGTGGAGGAACCCTTAGGTTTTCAGGGCATTGGATTCTAACTAATGTTTGCATTACTCAAGCCGATATTCTCACTTCCACTTTGCCCACACTTGCTTACGTGGGTGCTTCTCTCTAAGGCGGAACACTCCCCTACCGATGTATTTTTATATCCCACAGCTTTGGCAGATCGCTCAGCCTCGTTCATCTTCGGCGCAAGAGCGCTCAATCAGTGAGCTATTATGCACTCTTTCAAGGGTGACGGCTTCTAGGCAAATCTCTTGGCTGTCTCTACACCCCTACCTCCTTTATCACTGAGTGGTCATTTAGAGGCCTTAGCTGGTGATCTGGGATGTTTCCTTCTCAATGATGAATCTTATCCCTCATCGTCTCACTGACCGACCTTGACTCTGTGATTTTTAGGTCATATCTAGTATTCAGAGTTTGCATCGATTCGGTATCGGTCTCGCAGCCCGCATCGAAACAGTGATTTACCCCTAGATGTTCGGTCAACTGTTGCGCCTCAATGCATTTCAGGGAGAACCAGCTAGCTTTGGGTTCGAGTGACATTTCACCCCCTAACCATGACTCATCCGCTGATTCTTCAACATCAGTCGGTTTGGACCTCCACATAGTTTCACCTAAGCTTCATCCTGGTCATGGATAGATCACTCAGGTTCGGGTTCATAAGTAGTGATGATCTCCCTATGAAGACTCACTTTCGCTAATGCTCTGGTGGGTTCCCTTAACCAAGCCATTGCCTATGAGTCGCCGGCTCATTCTTCAAAAGGCACGCGGTCAGAAATCACATTCTCCTTCCACTGCTTGGGAGCTTACGGTTTCATGTTCTATTTCACTTCCCGATGGGGGTTCTTTTCACCTTTCCCTCATGGTACTACTTTGCTATCGGTCACCCAGGAGTATTTAGCCTTGCAAGGTGGTCCTTGCCAATTCACACGGGATTTCACGTGCCCCATGCTACTCGGGTTAGAGCGTAATCTAGTGATGCTTTCAGCTACTGGACTCGTGCCATCTAAGGTGCAACATTCCATTGCTTCGCCTAGGAGCACGATGCATGTATTGCTCCCCCACAACCTCGTTTTCAGGGCTTATGCTGCTCCCATTTCGCTCGCAGCTACTACGGGAATCGCTTTTGCTTTCTTTTCCTCTAGCTACTAAGATGTTTCAATTTACCATGTTGTCTCTTGCCTGCCCATGGATTCAACAACAGTTTGAAAGGTTGAGCTATTCAAGAATCTCTAGATCTATGCTTATTTTCAACTCCCCGAAACATTTCATCGCTTGCTCGCCCTTCCTTGTCTCTGGGTACCTAGGTATTCATCGTAAGCCTTTCCTCGTTTGAACCTTGTCATTCACGTTAAAGCTATGTCATCATAAGGTGTTGCTAAATAGAAGGATGAAATAGAAGAAAATATCGCTACTATTTTTAGGATTTAATGGATCTCATGTTTCTAATTCTCTGTTATATCATAGTTTAAAAAAGAAGGGTTTAAGTTCATTCTTCTTTTGTAATATTTTTATTTTTTATTTTATCCTTAGTTATTTATATATGATCTTTGATTTTATATTAAAGATAAGAATAAAAAAATACGTATATTTAATATTGCTACATAAAATAGCAATTTTTTAAAAAGATATATAAATTGAACGGTATTGATCACGCAACATAATCACTTTTTATTGTTTTTATATTGTGATAAAGATGTAACAAAAAATCTATCTATGTATATAAATTGAATAATATCATATTCGCTTCCACCAAATCTTAATATTTTTAATGGTTTATATATATATATATATATATATATGGTCGCGATTACGTGCGGTGTGCGGTCGGTGCGGTTTACGACGTGGGCCGTTCGATCGCGGGTCCATCGCATCCAACGGTCGACGTGAATCGCACCCGATCGTCCGATGCGATGGACCCGTGATCGACGGCCCGTGATCGCGCACCGCACCGACCGTAAACCGCATGTAATATATATATATATATATATATATATATATATATATATATATATATATATATATATATATATATATACTCCAAAAAAATCACATTTTGACAAAATATTCCTGATAATTTGTTATTTTCAATAATATCGTTTGAATTGTTCGCGAACATCAATTTTTTATGGTTTTAGAGTTTCAAATGGAAGATTTTGACAATATACGGTTGTTTCAGGGATATATATACAAAAATTTCACTTTCAGTTATAACATATTTCTTTTATGTGCACTTTCATAATAATAAATTATTTATTTAATAATTATTAAAAAATTATTATATCATTTATGTATATATAATATGATATATTGCATCACATATGAATATGTTGAAAAGATTAAGGGTGTTGATTTAGAACAATATTTTCAAAATATTTTTTTTATTTACACATACATCGTGCATTGATGAAAACTAGTATTTGTCTAATAGAAAAAATTTAATAAAAAATGAAATAAAAATTATGTTGAAAATCTAAAACAAAATAAAAGATAATACGGAGAAGAAGAAAAGTAAGAGAAACATAAACACATGAGAGACTACATTTTTAATATTATTTCTTCATATAATTAAGAAAGGATTAGATGGAATCAGTCAAAGGTTCTATTAATATAATAATATGATCATTACATATAATGAAAACTCTATTGATCTTCATCATTAAAGAACTTGATTGTGTGAATTGAAGATCATCGTCTATCTTTTCGAATCCATCACTTTGCTCCCGTTTTATTAGATCAAATCTGTCACGATCTCTCTCAATAAACTATTTGGAATAAGAAATTAAAAAGATATTTGGGCTTGAATGAATTTCATGAAGAAATGTAAAAACAAATTTTTTATTGAACTAACAAAAATTAGGATCACATCAGATTAAAATCTGATACAACTCTAATACCATATTAAAAATATAAAATAATATAAAAAATAATGCGGAGAAGAAAAAAAGGGAAAAAAACATAAACACACATGGATCCTATTTATAAACCCAATAACCTAATTTTGATGGCCTCAAATCTCAACAGAGTTTGTTAAATAAATCATTCAATTGAGATTTGATTTTATCCCATTACAAATCAGTTAAACTCTTTTTTTTAATAGGAATGCATTGAATGCATATATTTTATATTTTTTTCGTAGTAGATTATATATTCCCATAGTATATATATTATACTAGAGATTTACTAACATATGTTGGGATTGTGTGAATGACTAACCCCCGTTTGGGATGAAACATAAACCTAGAATAAAGGGAAATACAAGAGAATAAGGGGGAAAAAAGCTGTTTGTTTTTTTAAGAATAAATCTTAATAGCTATGTGTGGATAAACTAGGATTAGACTCAATAATTATTCTAGGTGAGTGCTAGACTTATTCATCCGAACTTATCTATGCCAATAGATAGAAATATCATTATTTGTCATTTTTTAAAAATTATCTCATCTAACACCCTCACACACATTCTAAAAATTGTCACATCTATCATATCATATACACATCTCTCATATTTATTATCAAACACAAACAATTTATGCAGGGTTATAATTGTCATTTAAAAAGTCATAAACTATTATCCTTCTTTTATATATTATTTAACCTCAGTTTATCTAAGGTGAACCAAACAATGAAAACATTACTTTTCCGTTTTCCAATGAAAATAAAAGAAATGATAATTAAACAAAATTTTTTTATTCCATATGGATTATTATCTATCCCGAATAAGTTATTAGAGGCGAATAACTCTATGTCACACCTCAAACGAGACATTAGTATTAGCATCAACATTATTCATCTCAACCATTTCTTGTCAGTACCAACCCAATAAAATAAAGAGTGTTTATTCACTTGATCTCATTTGCAACCCCATAGGCAGTCCAGAGGTGTCATTCATTCATTCATGTGGTCATCCACTGTCATTCTAAACAAAATTCTATTGACTCCTCATTTCTATGTATATATGAGAATTGAATTCTTGTAAAAAAAAGAAAATATCTTTATGAACTATAATTAAAATTTGTTTTTATGATCAATTTATAAATTTGATTCGGAAGAAGAATATCTCTATTCTAATAATCAATTTCATGGGAAGTTCAAGCTTTTGCTCGGGTGGTCAAGGGACACCCCACCTCTTCTAAAGGTGGGAAGTTCAAGCCTTGCATTTAGCAAGGAGAAAAAGTGGAGAAATAGCCTTGTTGGGGTTGGTGTTTCATGGGCCGTGGTCCAGAATGACAGCACAAGCTGGGATTGATTTCATGTGCGGTAGCCCAGTATGTTGTAAAACCTTCTATGGGTCTGTTGTTGTATGTTGCAGGGGCTTATAGCTCTTCTGGAGCCACACCAAAAAAAAAATCATGGGAATATGGGATGGATAATTTTGCTTAGATTCCGTTTGGATCCGCGTCGGTGGGCGTTTGCAATGCCGAAACACGGGGGGCAAACCGCGTTGTCCAAATCTATATTTTCGTGGAGTCGAAGAACGCTGAAAAAATAGACAGAAACTCATATACAATAAAGGGTTTTTTTGCTTCCAACGTAAATAATAAAAACTTGTTTGGAAGTGAGTTCACGTCCCCTAATGTTCGGCAACGCTACCGCTCGGCCGACGTTGTTCCAAACCGAGCCTTTAGAATATCAATAAATACATCTTGATTCGCGTAAAGCAGTCACGGTAAAATAAATCTTGATATTCCACACACCCACCATGCCCGTCTCCACCCACTTCAAGTCTTCCTCTATTTGTACATCTCCCGATTCCGGTGGGTGCACAATATCAACTCATCCACTTTAACGAGCGTCACTCAATCTTGCCCTCCATTCAAAATCCAACGGTCTGTGTTCAACCTCCCTCAAATTACACACGCACAAAAACTATCAAACTGTAGACAAGCAAAAATAGGAAGAAAAAAAAATTTGGGTTCGTTTTGTAGAGATTTGTTAAGATTTTCAGTGAAAACAGAACAAACAAAAGCAATCCATTTTTGTGATGTGTTTGTACTTGTATTGTGAGTTCACCTTCTCTGAAGCATCTGTGGTTTTTCATCCAAAAATCCAAACTTTGGAGGAGAGTGCATGCGTGTTTTGGTTATTGATTTTTAAATCAAAATTCAGTTTTTATGATTTTTGAAGTAAACTCCTCAACTCCCTCAATTGACACGGAATTATATAAAAGAAAGATTTTGATTCTCTGAACATGTGTTTTGGTTGTGATCTTCAAATCACAATTGTTTTTCTTTCCTTTTTTTCTTTCAAAGTAAACTTCTTTAACACCTCTTCTGTTCTTATTAGTTTAAAATTTGGGCATCCTTCTATAATTTATAAAATTTTGGAGGCTGTTTACCTACCGTTTCTTCAAAAAAAAAAGAAAAAAAAGAAGATGATTTTACTTCTCAATATATCCAATATGGAATTCTGTTTTATTTGATTAGTATTGTCAAATGATAATTGATTTTCTTCACTGTTTTCCTGCATTTATTTTGGAGGAGGCAATATGTGTTTTGGTTTGTTTCACAATCCATGACTGTTTTTTTTTGCCTTTTATGATTATTTTAAAGCAACCTCTTCAACACTAACAATCCATTTTTAATGCATGATTTTATCTTTCCAATAAAAGCAGCTTTTTTTCCCCAAGAAATTTATGTTTGTTGTGTTTGGTATTGTCAAATGATGTTTGATTTCCTTCCCCCCTCCATTGTTTCATGTACTTTGAAGGAATTCGGATTCTAGGGTGAGCAAGAACCGGAAATCGCAGGCCTCGTCGCCAGATAAGGATGACCCGTATTACATGACAAGGGTTGATGGAAGGTGGTTGTGGTGGTGGTGAGGTAGAACATAGTGGATTTGTTCTTCCCAAGTTCTTTATATCCTTATCAAGCAAAGAGAAAGAAGAGGATTTCATGGCCATGAAAGGTTGTAAGCTTCCCCAGAGGCCAAAGAAGAGGGCCAAGTTCATCCAGAAGTGTTTGCTTGTATGCCTTCTCCATTTCTCTATTTCTGTAATACTCATTTGTATAATTAACAACTCGTTATATTTTTTATATACATACTCATTTCTAGTTCAAATTTTACTAAATTAATCAATGAATTCTCTATATATAATTCTTTTCATTAGTGGTAGTTTTTTGTTTCATCTTTTTATTATGCCCTGGTTTAATTTTATGTGTAGGTGGACAATACCAAATTTCAATATTAAATGAGCCTTTCTTGTCAATTTCTTATAGTTTTATGCATTTGATTGGCCTTTTTTTTTGTGGGGACTTTTCAATATTTTTCATAATTTTTTTTTCTTCGGAATGTTCTAACTGTTCCACTTTTATTCTTATTTCTAGTGTGATAATACATTGATCAAAGTACCTTCTAAATGAAGGCATATATTTGGGGTGATAGATGGGACTAAAAGTAGTGTTGTTTCTAGCAATTTCTGTTTTTCTTTTATTAGTTTGACAATGGAAGGGATTGTTTATCTTGGCCTCTTCCTTGTATGGCCTTTCTTTGTTTTTTTTAGTCTTACTGGGTGTCATTTTTCATGGTGCATTTGGTTACACCTGGTGCATGGTTATCTGATCTATCCCATGAGAGATATGAGGTTAGAGAAAAGAAGTGCTCAAGAAAGGTATTTTTTTCTCTGCCTATATACATTGTGTGTGCGCGCGCCTCATTTTATGTGGATGTGTTTTCACGTTCTCCCTTCATTTGGGTATGGTATCATAGGACTGGAATTCATTTGTCATTTCTTATTGTTAAGCCATGTTGACACAGCGATGTCTCTTAGGATTCACTCTTAGCACTTGTAGATCAATGACAAAAATAATACAACACAAGTATACGTGGTTCACCAATTTACCTACATCCATGGAGGAGATGAGAAATTGATTCACTATACCAAGTAATCACAATACAAATTCTCTCAACATTTTCTCACTTCGCCCCTCACAAAGCCTCTTAAAAAAAACAGCTCTCTGAACCCTAACAAGGAAGAAACTAAAAAAATAAGAGTTGCAAAAGATTAAACTATTGTGGTAGCGAGGGGGTAGAAGATAGTGGCTTGCTAGAAGATAGTGGCTTGCTAGAAATCAAGCCATTTTCAAGGGGTCTGTGGAAGGAATTTGGGAGCATGTTTTGAGTGTCATTTTTAGCTGAGAGAGATGTATTGCAGGTGTTGGAATTTAGTGACAAACAATAAATAATTAAAACTTCTCTCATATATTGTAACCGATCCCATAATATTGCATCCATTTGAAGGTTACACACAATTATTATGATACGTGCATGAATGGAATTTATATGCATAAGTTACAAAATGGAGCATTAAATCTGAAATGCACATACAATCATAACCCACCTTGTTTAATGATTTTTATTAGAGGAGTTACACTTCCTCCCAGTGCCTATACATACCTTCTTTAGTCACCATGTGAAAATATAGTTTCGTGAGTTCATTTCTCTCTCTCTTAACTAACTTAACATGGAATGTCTATTATCCATTATTTACATAGAATGAGAGCTATGTCATCTACTTTTTAAAGATAGAGAAGTGTTTTTTATCATTCAAATATCATTTCCCTCATCATACCTGGGCCTTTTTGTGGTTCTACGAATCATCTCAATGTCTATTCTCTTTGATCCGGGCGTCTGAAAGGATCGTAGTCTGTTCACTGTGGTTCTTCCGTAACTCGCACTCTGGAAGAACAAAACCTATTGTAGTCGTATTTCTCAGTGGTAGGAGCTATTCAACCATGTGCGTGAGGGGACCTTATTCACCGAGAACAGAGTGTCTTCACTCACTTCCACATCTCGAATACATTTTTCTAATCTGTATCTCATTTATTTCATGCTTTTACTAGATATTTTAGTGTATGCATGATTTGATATATATTTGATGTTTATATTTTTGATGTGATTATTATAAGAATTTATGTTTAGCCTTATATTTGCTTGTCACGCACAACAACAGGAGCATGAGTTTGTGGAGGGCGTTCTTTATCACAGTGGAGTGATTGTATTTTGAGTGTTCGGTCCTAAGACTGGGGTGGTACTGTGGTAGTTTTCTCGCCTACCACCAGTTGAGGGACTTTTTTTTTATAGTAATTGTGTTGCTTCCTGATTCAATGAATCGTGGTAGGCTTTTCCTGCGAAATGCAAGCCATACCACAACAACTCCAAAATTGGAGATACTTGTGCAGTGAAAGATTTAATTTACAATGCAAATTTGTGGTTATTGAACTCTATAGTTACTTTGTTATCCCAAAGTTTACTATTGGTTGATTTTGTTGGGATGTTCTCATGCAGAGGAGGAGAGGATTGAAGGCCATGCACATGGAAAGTGAATTAGAGTGAAATAGTGAGAACAGAGAAGTGGTTATAGAATGAGAGGGGGTTTTTTTCTCTGTGTTTTTCTCTATATGTAGTTTTTTAAGGAGAAGAAAAGAAAAAATCCTGCTATAAATTTGTTGTTTTTTTTGCTTGCCCAAATGTTAAGCCTTCCAAGGATGGTGTATACTTTTGTTTCTCCTTTTCTGTCACAAATTTCAAATTTAATGAACTGTATTTACAATAGATATATAGCCTTTGCCTACAAAGGTTATTTGCCCGTTGAAGTTATATCCTCAATCCACCAATTAACGAAAATTATAACAGAATCAATTTCAAGAGAAAGAGAAACAAATCTATGCTGAGACTTCGTAAGTTTTTGCCTGAGTAACACTAATCTTGCATAGCCTTCATTGTTCTCTCCTTCGTGCAGATTAACACAAGCAAATCCAAATGCAATTCACAAGCACCGACCCTATATGAGTACCTACCTACAAACGATCTATACAAGCTGCAAAGGGGACATTCTCACCTCTTTTAACCAATGTGAGACTAAACTTAATTAAGAGAAAATCACATTCTCATTAAATTTTTGAAGTGTATTTGGAAATTCATTGAAAATATTTTTTTAGAAAATCATATGTATATGGGGAGCATTCTTACCTCTTTTAATCGTGTGTAAATTTTGTACATTTCATTCTACAGTTTACTAAAGCATTTCATTGTACATTTCATTCTACAGTTTACTAAAGCATTTCACCTTATATTACATCAACACCACAAATAACATCATCAGCATCTGTATGTCCCATGTCTATGGGTAAAATAAATGTAGACCAAAGTATCCCATTGATAAGGGTTTTATCCTTGGTCAACATAGTAATTAATTTGCCAAGCCTTTTCTAACCCAGCAACCCTAGTCAGGTAATGACCAGTTTTTGGAGCATCTGCTTTTACAAGAATCTTATTTAACCTAAACTCGTTTCTCATTGCCTCCAAATGACCCAGCTTTTGAAAAAAAGCAAAACACGGTTTTTTTAATATAAGTTTTTTAAGAATTCAACAAATATATGTTCATTGAAAAACTAATTTCAAAATTTATTTTTAAGTGAAAAGTTCATTTCAAACTTGTTTCCAAGCACGACCCAAGCAGGGTCAGTCTTGAATATAAACGACCAAGACGGGTTTAATCGCATAGGACCCCATCTATAAAGAACCTCTTTTATTTCCTTTTGTATTAGGATTGTTTTAATTTATTATTAGATTTTTTATTTTTAAACCTATCCATTTCTTTGCTATTTATTTTCTTTCTCTGTTTTAATCAGAATTTGTTTATAAAACCTCATTTTAAAATTTCATCTAGAGCTCCATCTAACCGACTACTTTTCAGGGTCAGTCCTAGTCTCCTAGGCCTAAGTTTGAGAACACAGGTAAAAGAAATCAATGGATGAACCTTAAAAATATACATAAAAAGTGATGTAAATTGACCCCACGAAACACAGTTTCTAATTGAAAAATATAAAGGTTTTTTTCCCAGTTCACATGCAACATTATCTCCTCCCAAACACCCTTTTCAAGCATTGTGGCCCTCACAGGGTCATAGGTGAGATAACCTAGTTCAGGTCATCAGCAATCAATTATAAATAAAATAAATAAAAAAGGGTTCAACTTTTCTTCACCTCCAACTCTTCCTTAGGGCGCGTTTGGTTGCGCGATTGTAAAATTGATTCTGTAGGAATCTGCGATTGCAAACCTGATTCTGCAGGAAGCTCACTTTCTTAGATTTTTGAAATCGCAGCTTTTGAACACTATTTGCCTGCAATCGCTGTGTTTAAAACTGCAATTATAAAACTGTTTGGTTGCGCGATTGCAAACGCAGCTTCCTATAATCGCAATCGCAACGCAATCTCGCAACGCAATCGCGCAACCAAACACACCCTTGGTGGTCCTCTTTATGTTTCAGACAGGTTCAGTACCTGATATTTGCTTACATGTTTTTTTTATTATAATAGTAAATGCAGCCTATACAAGTAAAAAACAAACACATACAAGATCTGACTAGATTATGATGTAATCAGTACATTGTGACAAACTCAACATACTTGACAGAAGAAAACATAACCATAAATATTTGACAAGGTTTGTGTGGCCATAAAGGGCCAAGGGCAATGGGGAAAATCCACATTTGGTTAAATTTTCTTATTCGGTATTCTTTATTTTTATCTTTAATATTTTAAAGTATGCATAAGGCAAGGACATAGCTATCCCTTAATATTATTATCAGAATCCATGTTATCATTTAAACATAGCTATCATACCTTTACAGCTTAAAAAAAAACATATTTTTACATTTATAATACATGATTATTTGAAACACAAAAGCAAATCAATTAATAAATAAGACAAAAACATTTCACACTGCTCAATCTACTCAAAGCAACATGAGTCTTCCTTCATTCATCCCATTAATAAAACTGAACAGAACACTCCAAGAAGGAGCTGCATGAGAGCTAAAAAGAAACAAACAAATATACATATAGTAATAAAAAGGACAGTGACTCTTAAAAGCCTGCTTCCCCCTTGAGAAACTTTGGCCTCTCTCCATCCCTTTATGTGGAGAGCAGTTCAAAAAAAAAAAAATCAAAGAAAAAAGTGAAAGGTAAAACATTCACATGTGACTACTACCTAGGAGTCAAAAAAACAGGGGGAAAAAAAGAAAAAAGAAAAAGAAAAACACTACATTGAATGGTACATAGAGTTTGGTAAACCTGATTACTGCTTACTCAGAATCCAATTATGATATATTCTGTGGAAAAATTGAATATGGGATTCCAAGCGTCATTTATCTGGGTGATCCAACAGGAGTTTGTGAAAGGTTACCAAACTGGCCGATGGAGCGAGTTAAAGTAGTTCTTCTTCTTCTACTGGCAATTAGAGTTCTTGCCAGGGCCACCATAGTAGAAGTAATTCCCCCAGTCACCATTATAGCCGGTCTGAACATCATAACAGTTGGACTGCTCAGTGAAGGTCCCAATCCCTTTGGGAGACCTCAAGTTGTTGGACTCATCAACAACCTGTACGTTCCTGAAGTAGCTTGCCTTCCCAAACCCTTCCTCAGGGAAATGGCCACTCCCCATCTGTGTTGATGTGTGCTGCCCATCTGGCTCTGTGTTCACAACCTCCCCTCCCCACTCAATCATGGATGCACTGTCTGCCAGGTATGAAAACAGGAAGGATGGCCAGTAACCTAACACATAATCATTCCCAAATTGCATCCACCAGTTCCCTTCCTTTGGGTCCTGTCAATAAAAAGATCAATCAAAAACTTTTTTCTATGTTGACAGGAAAAACTTTCATGTTGCGTAGATTCTACGTTTGGAAACAGCGTGGATGATTATGCTTTAGCTATGGTTGGGAACAAGTTTCAAAAGAGCTTCTCACTTAAATAAAAGTGTGCTTATGCTTTCGAGGAAAAGCATACTTTTGTTAGATTCCAGAAAGAAGGGTTTTTCAATTTCTTCAAAAGCTGGCACAGTTAAGGGCGTTTGGAAGCGAGTTTAGATTAAATATAATTCCTGCAAAAATAGAATCTTCAAAAGCCATGTTTCCAAACGCCCCAAGTGATCCTAGCTTTGGAATAAATAGAAGTGCGGGTTTTAGTTATAGACAAAGAAAAAGGTAGGAGTTTATCAAGAATCTAACAAAAATGCATGCTTCCAGGGAATCCAGTTTCAAAAGCAGCTTTAAGCGAAAAACTCTTTTTCAAACCTGTTTCTAAATGTTAAACTAGTTTGGTTTTTAGACAGATGTGCATGTTTCATAGGTGTATTATTGTAATGTTTTGTCAGTGGATTATGTTAATTTACCTTCCAGACCAGAATACTGATATCATATTGGGAACCGTGATATCCAGAGATAGGGAAGATGCTGGCTCCCATTGCTATTTCACTGTTGATTTGAATGAACCCTGAGCAAAGGAGGTTGTAGCATCCTGTGGCTTGGTAGGCATCACTCTGTTTTTTAAGATAAAAAGAACACCCACCAAGCAATATTAAAGAAAAGAATAATATAAGAGTGACTGTTATGCATGCGAATTTGTCCTAAAAAATTTGGCTTTCAAACAAAGACGCTTTTCAAATTGGTTCTCTGAAATACCACCTTTAAAAAAATTATGTGATGAGAACTAAAACGAGAAGCATGACACCCACCAAACAATATTAAAGAAATGAATAATCTAACACTGACCATTATGCATGTGTATGTGTTATAAAAAATTGGCTTTCTGACAAAGATGCTTTTTTCTAATTGATTCTCTGAAACACTACCTTAAAATAATCATGCGATAAGAACTAAAATTAAAGCATGCCCAAAAGAAGACAGAGACTAAGAAATAATAAGAAGGGATAATTGTCCACCAGAACACCCATGTTACAGAGAAGAACTGGCCATCTTCTCTCAAATTAATTAAATAAGCTCACTTGGACAGTAGTTAAGAATTGAGAGTGTGAACTCACAGTCCAGTAGGTGAAAAGTCTTGTGTTGTTATCCCCATAGAGATCTGGACTGACCTGTGAAAGTTGAAGAAGACATACATAAACATATTATCATGAAATTGAGAGCCACTTCGATAATGATATTTCCAAAATTTCTGGTACTTTTGGGAGGAAGAGAGAGTTTATTGTACCTGCCAACCAGCTTCAATGCTATTCAGATCCTCCCCAAAGGATCCCCCAAGAATCCAAAGCTGAGACAGGCTGAACTCACTGGGCTGTTGAATCTTTGGATCCCATACATTGATGGTTGCCTTTGCTCCATAATACTTACCCCCCTCTACATAAGCAATTGCATGCTACACTCAAGAGAGCAAGACACATACAGAAAAGTGTGAGGATCTGTTTGGAACCAATTTTCAAGATGAAAATGTTCTAATATCCAAAAACTTGACCAATTTGGTGACCCAGACCAAAACAAACGTGATAGAATGACATGTCCTCTTTTGATTGGTCTGGGCACTAAATTGGTTAAATTTTTGGTCAGCAGATCAAGACTCTTTTCAAAAACAAGTTTTTACGTAAAAACTGCTCTCAACCAGCTTTTTTCATAAAAACCAAAATCAACGAAAGCTATAGTTAAAAATCCCATTTGGAACCGATTACCTGAAAATTGATTTTGCAGAAACAGAATCAATTTGATGATTGGTTCCAAATAGGGCCTGAGACAATAATGCATATCTATTGATCACAAATTTATACCTGATGACCACTCTCATTGACAAGGTCAGGATTGGCAGAGTTGGGTTTTGGGATGCTTCTGTGCTTCTTCTTCCCATACCTCTTGACAGAGCTAGCTCTCATAACATCCTCACCCTTTGTTCTTCTAATGGGGACCGTGTCCTCCGGACACCGCCCATTTAGATGCCACATTTGTGTTATTGGTTTGGGTTCCTGCGAATCAGTGGCTGCTACCTTTTTTTCATCAAATAGGCCGTCTGGATGGAAATTAGGCCTCATCTATAGAACAAGTTATCCATTATAGGAAGAAATATAGGAGAATTTCCAACAAAGAAGAGGTCCAGAGGGACATAGAGAGAATGAGAGACCTGAATTTTGTGGTCTTTCATGAAAGGATGATCGAAGGCTGGTTGTTGAGAGATGTGAACGCAATCGATTATATCCCCATCTGGGCTCTGTGAAAATTATAACATCAACAAGTTAAAATTGAGGAGATTAAAATAAACAGAAATAACACAACCCATAAAGACTAGTTGCAAGTGAAGCAAGAACCCTTCAACAGTAACCATTAAAGAGAACTGCAGAAACTGAATGAAGATTGAATAGTTAAGAAAAAGAAAAACATATTAAATCAAAGAAGATAAAAAGGGGGAAGGAATTAATGGAAATGCAGAAGAAGTCAGAACTACACTTGTTGAAATAATTTCAACACATAAAAGTTGCAATTTCAACATTGAATGTATGCTAATAAAAATAAAGAATATAAAACTCAAGTTAATTAAAAAGACCATTTAAGAAAAATAATTAGAGAATTTTGTGTTTAGTACTAGGCCAGAAATCAAAATATAAAGTTAGGAACAAAGAGGTGTGAAGTTAAATAGACATTGAAACTAAAAAAAAAAAACAGAGAGATGACAATCTCGCAGCAGCAAAAAAAAAAAAAAAAACAGAGAGAGGAATGTAACCACTTCATGTAAGCCAAAAAAATAAAAATCTACTCCATCTAATGTTTCTAATGCAAAAAAAAAAAAAAATGCACAGGCAAATTTAATCCAAAAAATCCCCAAAACATACATTTTCATTGAGAGCTCAAGAAAAAAAAAAGGGAGGGGGAGTGATTAAAACCATAACATATGTGAAGCAACTCAACACAAACCCATACATTATTTAACAAAACCCAATATACCCATATAAAATAAAACCCAAAACAATGCTCATATAATGAACTACTCAAACCTCAAAATAAATATAATGTCCAAATAATAATTAAAAAAACAAAAAAAAAAAACCCACTAAAACCCACCTTCATAATCTCACCAAAACCCATCTCCAATCAAACCCAATAAAAAAAACCAAAACCCACTTCAAATAACAAAAAGAACCCCCAAAAAACCCAACCCAAAAATCCTTAAAAAACAATAATAAATATAAACCTCAATGGTCTTCAAAGCGCGCTTGTTCAACCGCTTCAGGTGTCTCTCCACGTCCAACTTCTGCCTCTCTATGCTCCTCCCCTCCACCCCACATGTTAACCCCACCACCACCACCACTATCACCACCACCAGCTCCGCCACCGACCCTCTAACGTGCCCACCCATTGTTCCTTCCTCAAGCCCTCATTAACACAGCCAAAGAAGCGATACCCTCTCTCTCTTGCTGTCACTTCGCTTGTAGCCGTTGGAGGGGTATGATGGGAAGAAATGGCAGTGAAAATTTACAGGGGTCATGGGATAGGCCCATCGTCGTTTTCTGTGGCTTGTCTGCGTCAATGTAGAACGACTGTTCTACCCCTCGTATTTTGTCGGTTTTACGTGCTCCCTTTTTTGGAATCCTCTCACGTGAACGCTTTTGGGGGTGTAAAGCGGGTGATGGATAAGGCGAAGTAGGCCATCATCGTTCAAGTTTTGAAAAATAATAATCGGCAGTCGGTTTCCACGTGCGGGATGATGACTCGCACGTGCGCGCGTGAGAATTCCTCTGACACGAGTTCGTACGACCGGCCTAAACATGCTCCGCGTAGCAGAAGACCGTCGTGCACTTGCGCGAATCTCGAGGTGGTCCACCCTCCTTGTGATTGTACGTCATCGAGATTCCTGTCCGTTGGATCCACGGATTTTGTGGTGGGTATGTAAATTGTTGATTTCTGATGAGGGTGTTTTAGTCATTTGTGGTTTTTGAGGGCAGATATTCTCGCTTCGAAGATCCTGTCTCCGAACGCGAATTACGAGGGGGAGTGTCAATGAATGTGTGATGTTTGGTTGACAAGTGGGATTGGGATTCAGTGAATATTGGGATTCTAAATCCAGGTGGATTAGGATTGTGAATCACATGCCAACCTGTTTGGTAAGAAACATGATTGAGAAAACAGGATTGTGATTCTCAATCTCAATCATGTGTTTGATAATGCATGGATTACAATATAAAAAATATATATTTATAAAAATACCCTATATATATATTAGATGTATTAAATATATATATTAAAATATATATTTTATAACAAATTTTCTATTATATATATATATATATATATATATATATATATATATATATAATTTAGTTATGATATTATAGCAAATTAGTTATGAATTAATAATAAATCACATGAAACTTATATATATATATATATTAAAATATATATTTTATAACTAATTTTTTATGACACACACACACACATATATCATATATATAAAAAATTTAGTTATGATAGCAAATTAATTATGATGTCATAAAAAATTAGTAATGATAGTAATATATATATATATATCATAGCAAATTAGTTATGATAAATCATATAAACCTCATATCATCCAATCAATAGGCTATGAAAGCTTTCTTATTCATATATTATATAAATAAAGTAAATCAAGAGTTTTCATGAACTTGTGCATCACAATTAATGCTTGAATATATATATATATATATATATATATATATATATATATATATATATATATAAAGAAGATGAAGAGCCTGGGTAAAAATGTCTAAAATGTTTTTTTTTTAATCCATTTGGATTGGGATTGGGGGAATACTACATCTTAAGGGGGATTCCCAATCCCCATAATCAAGGATTCTCAATTCTCCTCTCTCAATCCTAATCTCCCTTTTAAAATTTATCCAAACAACTTATTAACCTGGATTGAGATTCTCAATCCCAATCTAGACACCCAATACTCCTCCTATAAAAAAAGAAGCGAAAAGCATCAAGGTAAAAAAAAAGTTGGCAAGATTATCGTCACTCCTACCTTCTTATAGTCCTCCCGATTTTTATGACCCCTTTATGTCAGTACTAACATGATATAAATTTATTATTTGATGAATTTTTGGCCAATTTCAACAGGAATTAAAATATTTCCATGGAGTGCGGATTCAGTCAGCCTTGTACTATTAATACTATCAGTATCGAACCACACTTTTAATTAATTAAACTATATAATCTAATGATTAAATTGTATAGAGAGACATTGCACACAACAATTAGTTGTGCAATTCGATTAATATACTGCGTAGTTCAATTAATTGACAGTACAATTCAATACTAATGATATTGATGGTATTCCTTCCTTACTGGAATCCGGATTCATTTTCATGGGAAAATAAAAAAAAACATGAATAAGATTTTGGTGGTGTAAAGTGTGAGAGTCAGTAGACTTGATTGAACAATTTGATGAAGAGATTGTTTTGGTCAGATCTATTTATAGTCTCCGCATACAGTTTGCACATGTATGAATGTTTTTAAAATAAACTTTCATTTAATAAAGTATATATGTTAATGAGTAATGTATATATCTTAGTGAATAAATTGAATGTATATATTTTTAAAGGAATTTGAAAAAAAAATTAAAAACAATATATATCTCATTATATAGTTTTAAAGGTATAAAGAGTATCCATAGGTTCACAGTAGGCCTGTCAACGGATCGCGGGTCGATCGGGATCCGATCCGAACCCGACCCGATAGAAGGCATAAATACCCTATTCGAAGGACCCGACAATGAAAACGGGTCGGGTCTGCGTTCACCCCGACCCGATCCTATGGACCCGATGGACCCGATTGACCCAACCTAAATACTTTTTTATTTTTTTATTTATGATCCAATTAAACATTTATAATTAAATATTGAATACTCATTTAAAATTTTAAGCATTTGAAATTTTTTACAATCTTTTGACTTCACGTAAAAGTGTAATAATCAATCGTATTCCAAATGCTCTTATTAAACATTAAAAAATCAAAATAGTAAAAACTTTATAATAATTCCTCTATTAAAAAAAAATAAAAATGAAGTCTTGTAGGCCTTTAAAAAGTTTATCAATCTCTCTTTGTCTGACCTACTTTTGTTAATGGGTCGACCCGACCCGAAAGACCCGACAATCAAACGAGTCGGGTCCAGGTCCACCCCGACCCGACCCAGACCCGACCCGTTGACAGACTTAGTTCACAGTTATTTTCAATAAGAAGTGGTATTGTTGTACTCCTACGACTATTTAAATCAATTAAAGCTCTTATCAGTATTTATTAATTCCAACTCCTCTGTGCCTCCTCCTTGAGGAAAATGATATCTCGAATTAGATGGCAACTTCATTAATGGATTGATGTGAACTTATCCATGTGATGATGATGTATTCTTTGAATATGAATTCATTTCCTTTAAGCACTGTTGGGTTCGAGAATAGGGTCGGAAATAAATAGTCTTAAAATGAGTGTTTGAAATGTTGTATTTCATTTTATATGTAATGTTTTTTACACTTCTTTTATGTGTTTTGTGATAGATTTTCATATGTATTAATGAAATTTCTTCTTAGAGAGAGAGAAAAAATAAATGCATATATGATTCTCTCACCTGTCATGCCCATGTGTTTGTTTCATTGAAAAGAGTTCACACTGTAAAAGACATTGGTAAATATCAGTTCCCTCTTTTTTTTTTTTTTTTTTTTTTTTTTTTTTTTTACAAAAGGTGGGCTTATGAAAATGTACCATAATTTTATAGGGAAAAATCGATATAAATCTTTGAAAAATTAGCTAAATAAATTTTATTTTCTGTAAAATTAAAAAATTACTATAGGTCCCTAAAAGTATGTATGGTTAACGAATTTAATTCAAGAGTTAAATTACTCTAATAAATATATTCAAATATATCCCTGCGAAATATGAAAAATCTGATTTAGTCATGTTGATAACGATAAAATACCCGTTTTTCTTAAAATTATCTTACTATCATATACTCACAAATGATAAAAAAAAATCGATATAACTCTCCGAAAAATTATGAAAATCGAAAATGGTTCTTATAAAATCAGTAAATCCCCTTAAAGACAATCACAAATTTGGTTGGTATATTACAGTAATTTATCATGTATGGTTAGAGTCAACTACATTTCTCATTAGTTTTGGTTACAATAGATATAAATAAATATTGTCTAATGAGATAGAGACCTAAGAGGATTTATTGATTTTATAGGGACCTGTTTCGATTTTCATAAATTTCTAAGGAGCTATATCAATTTTTCAAAATAAGGGGTGAGGGCATCCTAGTAACTTTTAATGTGTAGTTAGGATTAACCATGTACCTAGTTAGTTGGTGTGACAGTAGAGATTGAAACAATATTTTTCTAATAACATAGGGACTTCTGACAATTTTTCAATTTTATAGTGAATAAAACCGATCTAGCTAACTTTCCATGGAGTTATATCGATTTTTTTCAATTTTATAAGGGAAATGATAGACACTAAGCATCAAATAACTGTTGAATTGTATCTTGGTAGATTGGTAAAAATATCCCTCTTCACCAAGGGATTATGTTTAACTCCACCTACAGTCTGCAATTGTTTTATGTTTTTCTAAAACTTTATACCTCATTTAATGAGATATACACTTTATATATAAAAGATGAAACCTATGATCCAATAACTTGTATGAACCCATTATTTAAAATGTGAAAATTTTTCAATAAGACATATTTCTCATTGAACAACTATTATAAAATATGGGATTGGAGGCAGGACTGTGTGCAACTTGTAATAACATCTATTATAAGTGGGGCTTCTCTTTTCTTCTTCTTCTTTCTCTCCTTTGAAAACAATGCTTTCACTTGAAACTTTTTATACTCCTTTTTAAATTTTAGGGCAATCATGCTTGACTTTGTATGGGCTTTAGGAGGGAATGACATGTTGGCAAGCACTCCACATGGTGGTGGTCCTAAGAAACAATTTATTGATGTGTTTTTCTTCACACTACACACTCCATGTAAGATAATTATTTCATTTTCAGTCATCTCCCAAAAGAGGGGGGGTTTTTTTTCTTGCATATCAAACTTATGGATTGATAAAAAAATATAAGGAAAAAATTGTGAAAAATGATGAATAATGGTAATCCGATTATGAAGTATATGTAACAAGCACTTTCATAGCCACACAAGCGATTAAGTATACTTGATTAAGTCTCCAGTGTCCATAGCACAACGGTTCAGGGTTTAGCGGTGTTACCGATAGGTCCTGGGTTCGAGTCTTGGCGCTGACTTACCCACCTGTTTGTTGACGATTATTCGAAATAATTTTCCGTTGGATCGGGGCAAACAGGCGGAGGTAGCTTTCCCAGCTCGACCGTAAGATCAACCACGGGGAGTCCTTCCGATATCAAAAAAAATATATATATACTTGATTATGTTTTATACAGTTTAATTTGTTCACTAACTTTTAAAATTAATAATATGAGAAATAATAAAATATAAAAATACAAAAAAAAAATATTGCCAACCAGGATAACTCATTACAAGACAATGTTGGGAGAAGCATATAAATTTAGAGGAAAATTTGGCTCTAAAAGAAATTTATGGAGTAATCAAGCGACTGTCTATTGTATAAAAATAGAAGAAATGTTGTATATATAAACCACCACTGTTTCTTTTTTTTTCTTTTTTTCTTTTTTTGAAAGTGCAACTCCCAAATAAAATGATCTAAATTAGGTACTTTTTAAATTAATTTGTATTCTAAATGATATTGACAACGGGGTAATGTAGTTATACACAGATGATTCTATAAATATATATACAAATCATTGAATCTTAATAACATAGCTAAATATATCTTTGGGATCCATCATTTTTGTGTCATGATCATTGTATTATTCTAATATAAAGAAAATTATTTTCTTATGTAACCATATTATTCATATAAAAATGTTCAACTCAATTTGAGATTCAAGTTAATACACATGGTCAACTTGCACAATGAATCTTTGGCTAAAATCATGGATTTGCTTCTTATATGTCTCGAGTTCAAGTACATTCAATAGATTTTGTGAGTGATTACGTGCCCTCCTAATTTCCATCCAATGCTGCCCCCTCTCCCAAAATAATAATAATAAGGTTACATCCATTAAATATCATATACAAATTTGCTTACAAGTTTGCACAAAAAATTCAGTTATCCAGTAGAGTTAGAATGGCTTTTAAAGGTGAACTCCACTTGATTTGTAAAGTCAAGTGGGACAAAAATGCTAGGATAGCAAAGGCAATATTATTGCATGAGTTGAATAAAAAAGTGTGGATTAAAAATTGTGGTGCCCTTTACTTTCCAATAGAAGAGAAAAATATTGATGATCCATTTTCACTTTGCGCCCCCACATAACTTGATGTATGAAAATCTCATGGGGACAAAAATTGGAATCTTATAATAAACTGTTAAAAGGTGGTCTTGCAAATATCTTAAATGTGAGGATATTTTTTATTTTTATTTTTTTTGGACAACATATTTGCATCGTATCCATCTTTCCTTACCCACTTATGTTTGCTGGTCCCAAACTCTAGAAATCAACCTACTGTAAATTGAAGGATTCACAAATGTAATTCACTTACCCCCATTTGGATAGAGGAATAAATAATTTTGGGGTTTATATCTATTCCAAGAACATATAACTATATCAATGGAATAAGTGATTTTATGTTTGGTTATGTTTTTTTTATTCTCATTGAAAAATGTAATAATAAATATTGAGTTATTTGGTTAATGAAGAATAAAATGTGAATAAAGTGTAAAAAATTGATTTGACATGTGAGTCCCATTAATGTATAAGAGGTGATGATAAGTATTTGATGTGATAAGATGTGATTTTTTTTTAGTGTGATGATGGGCCGCCCCACCTTCCATGGGAATAAATAAGATGAGTATAAGCTTATTCCAGAGGTTACTTAGAATTGTTACTCTCCTATATTCATTTATACTGGCATACTAATACTGAGTTGTACTCTCTAAACAAAGAGTCATATTTCCTATCTATTCTTATACCACTTTTATACCATCCTTATACCCTCTTAACCCTCCTTTCAAACGGGGGGTTAAGGTTCTTACATAAACAAATTCAAGCTAGAGGCTTAATTCTCCATCTAACCTAAACCACAAGAGAGGTTTTTTTTTGTGGGTATTTTTTTTATCAAATTTTCTCCTATCAACAAGCGACAATACTCAAACTCAAATCCTTTTATTAAATAGGGGGTACATCTCCCATCCTTTTAAGAGGAGATTCAGTACAAGAGAAATATTTAATTCATTGGACAATTTTAAAATGAAATCAAACCACTTGTAGACAAATTGACATTGAATCAAATTAAAACTTGCACATACAAAAAAAAAAAAAAACCAAAAAACAAGGTACAAACATCCATTAATGAGATTTCAGTATGTTATCGTTGCAGTCATTTCTATCTTCCATGTTTTAGAGGTCTAATCCATCAATTTCTCTATCACAGATAAAAATTGAGATTAGGGATTCCTTTAAAAAAAAATAACAAATCAACACAAAAATCTCTAACACGGTCACTTATTTTAGATGTCACACTTTCTACTCTTGTGGTGGAAAATAACAGTTAATAATTGTGCATCCCACATACATACAATAGATAGTTAATAGTGTCATGGAATAATTAGGGTTAGCTTCACGTTCATTTTTTATTTTTCTTTCTATTGAAACACGCAAACAACTGAGGTTTGAAAATCCTCCATCCTTATTGTAATTCCTTCACATCCCAAGAATTTTTTTCTATTCCTTATTTTCACGAAATCTTCCAGAAGATTAACCTAGATAATAAAAAAAATAATTCAGTATTAAAGTTATCAAATTTAACCTTTAATCTTACATGCAGGTTGTAATTATGTTGGATGTCTATGCAACATAATCAATGCATGATATGCGATGTGATAAAGATCACCACTCCACCCATGATGTGCAAAGGATACATGAAAAGAAAGTTGCATTTCATTTACAAAAGAAGGCTGTCGTTACACAGTCCAATTTAATTGTCCAAAATTTACTTATTATTATATTTTATTTTCTAAAAATAAATCATATAATTATTTAAAGTGTATACTTTTTTCTTTTATAAGTTTGCATCTTATAAAATATAATCTTGTTTTCATCAGTTGGAGTTATAGGTTTACTTCCCATGGATCATGAGTTAAAAAACCTAGATTTATCTGATGCACAAGATTGATAGATTATTATATGCACCCATGAATCCACGATTATTATTTTTTTGGTGGGTAAAAAAGAATCTTGTCATTGCTTTTCTATATTAATTACAGCCATAACATGAAGTTCTATAAACCAAAATTAATTACATACAAAAGAAAAGAAACCCGTGGAACCATTGGCTAAACAATTGAGCTATAGAGGAGTCAAGAGGTTCCTCCAGCTATCTACCTGAGAGTTAACCTTGGCGTACACGAATATATTCAGTCCCTGCAACATCCTGATTGACCAAAATTTGCAGTTGCTGCCAAACTTCGTGCGGGCCAACGAAAGTCATACTCGGCGAATTCCTCCAAGCTGCTAGATGATCTGCTACTTGATTGCCTTCCCTAAAAATGTGCGAAGCATGCCAATCTTGCAATGAGTTGAGAATGGACCTCATCTCATAATGTACTCGGAGAGTTTTCCATGGTAGCATGCCCTTTCCCCTAGTCCAAGCAATGGCAGTTGAAGAATCACTTTCAACTTGAACTTTGGAGAAACCATGGGCAACAGCCAGTTTAATTCCTTAGGGGCCCGTTTGGGGTGTGACATAAGGTTATTCGCCCTTGATAGCTATACTGGGATAGATAACAATCCATGTTGAATAGGTAAATTTTTGTTTGGCTGTCTTTTCTGTTATTCTCATTGGGAAACGTAAAATTGATTTTTTTGTTGTTTGGTTTACCTTGAATAAAGTAAGGATAAGTGGTAGATAAGAGATGGATAAAAATTTATGATTTTTAAATGACAATTATACCCTTGCATAAATTATTTGTGTTTGGGAATAAATATAAGAGATATGAGTGTGATATGATAGATGTGACAGTTTTTGGAATGTGTGCAGAGAGTGTTAGGTGAGATAAATATTTTAAAATGACAGAGAAGGGTATATTTATCCATTGGCATAGATAAGCCCTGATAAGCAATTCCACCATTTTCTTAGAATAGTTATCAGGCTTTATCTTAGCTTATCCAGACATAACTATCAAGGTTTATTCTTGTCAAACAAACAGCTGTTTGGGGCTTATTCTACTGTATTCTCCACAATTCTTGGTTTATTCTTCACCCCAAACGGGGGGTAGAGGATTGCTTTATATTCTAAGTTATTGCAACACCTATTCTATGCCATTTGATATTAGATACACAATTAGTCCCAGTGCTATTGCTCTTTTTTCTTGGATAATGTTAGGAAATCATGCTCGCAATCCCACGTATAGCCTTCACATGCTTTGATTTTTTTTAAAGTGTATTTATGTAATAAAGCATATATATTTATAAAAATAAATTATATATTTCAATGAATTATATGAGTCTACTTATAAAATAAATAAATAAAAATTACATATTCCATTTACAAGATATATATCTTGTTGGACAACGATAAAGATACATGAGACTACACATGATGCACTAAACAAAATTGTAAACGCCACTTTTTTTTTGTTAGTCATGCAAGCTTGAAAAAAAGATGGAACCTCTTTTAGTTTTCTATTGGAGTCTCTTTTCCGACACTACAAAAAGAGCCTAAAAACACCTCTCTTTTTATCAACACCCAAAGGAACTTTTCATGTCCATTGAATGAAAGGGAATTCATTTGTGTTTTTCTTTTTCTTTTTCATTTTTTATCCCCATTTCACATGGAATGATAGTTCCTAAAAATCCACTCACTCTCCGTTTGGTCAATTCTGAGTTTGGAAATCAAACTAAACTCAAATTCGTTTTTAAACGTATATTTAAGTGTAGATATGAGCTTTTCAAGAAGTTGAAAAAGTGAGCTTTAGAAAAAAAAAAACTATTAGGCTCCGTTTGGCAGCACGATTGGGTCGGATTCCGCTTTTTGAAAAGCTAAAATCCCAAAATCGTGCTGCCAAACGGGTTGGATTCCGGCGGAATCAAAAGCTGGATTCCTTTTAATTTCTCTCTCGAAATCCGTGTTTTTAAAAGCTCAAAAAGAACGCTTTTTGGTCGGAATCGATTTTTTGAATTGAAAAGCAACTTTTTCTACCAAACATTAAACTCATTCCAAATATTGATTCCTGAATTAAAAAAAAGCATCCCAAAAAAGTCAATGACAGCTTTATTCCAAAATCTACTTTTCAATCTGTGTTTCCAAACGGAGCCTAACATTCTAGTGTTTTAAACAATGATTTTAAATAAAAGGGTTACAAATATCATCTCAAACATGAGTAATCATATATAAGTCTTTGTCAAAGTTGGAACAAACATACGAGTCCTTAAAATCTGACAAAAAATTCATAAACATCTCTGGTGCAGAGGTTGACTCTAACCCAACCAATCCTAGTTAACTCTAACCTATACAATGAAATGATTAAAATGCCCATAATTTTTTTACCCTTTCCAAACAGTACCTCTATGAGAATAAAGAAACATAAAAAATTTATAGGAACAATTTGGTCTTTGCATGGACTAATTTATTTTTATAATTATTTATAGGGATTATAAAGTAAAAAAAAATTACATAGTGATGGAATATTATTGGAATATATCAAATCTCGATGAAAATTTAACTCAATGATGATAATTTGATTTTTGTACGTTTTCAAGGACTTGTAAATTTACCCTAACTTTAACAAGAATTTATATGAGATTATTCATGTTTACAAGAATGTAAATGTCTCTAACCCTAGATAAAAACTGTTATTCAATATAACATCCACACAGACCCCAAGCTTTTCAAATTAATTGTGCGATTGTTAGCACGGTAATAAAGTTAGAACTCAATGGCTTCACAAATGTGGACAATATTATAGTTTTGGAAAAGAAGAAAAATATATCACAAGTTTAGCAATTAAATTTTTTTTAAAAATAATTTATAAATAGGAGACAAAAATCCACACGTTCATTAGACATATCACAAATCATAATAAGCTTGATATGCAGTCTGCGAGGACAGGCCCTCCCAGGATATATACTTTGATGAAAAAATCCTTTTAAAAACAAAAGCAATGTCAAAAACCTAGTAAAGTCACAGATTCAAATCAATATGAAAACACAATAAAATATTTTGCAAACAAATAACAGAGGATTAGAAAAACATATCAGTTTTGGTGGAAGCGAGCAGAGATGTTTTGTCCTCGGTGAATAAGGCCCTTTCACACACAGAGTTAAACGGCTTTTACTACTGAGAGATACGACCACCAGGGTATGTCTTCTTGGGGTACGAGCTATGAGAAGACTACAGTGAACGGCCGCGATCCTTTCAGACGCTCAGATCAGAGAGTAAGAGAATGAAGAATGTGGAAAAGACTCTCTGTAATGGCTAAATAAAAAACAGAAGAAGAAAACTGATTGTGATTGTAGGTGAGCTGTGGACTTGTGTTTTTCGCTGATGATGAATAAGAACAATATGACACCTTTATATATGCACATTAAAATTGTCGACCAATTAATAACGCGCATTAAAATTGTAACCGACCACTTAATTGCGCTCATTAAACAAATTAATTCACGCAACCGACCAATTAATTCGAGCTGTTTTAGAAACATTTTTGGACAATTTTAGAAACATTTGAAATTCACGCGCATGCGGGCCAAGCCTGAGCCCGCGGAAGGGGCCCAGTTGGCCCGAGGAGAGGGATTTGCACCCCCCCCCCTACGCGCGCATGCGGGCGCGCCAATGTATGGTCCGCAGCCCGACCCGCCTCGTGCGCAGGCGCGACGTGCAAGCGCGCACGCCCGATTAATTAGTTTTTCCACCAGAAAAACAAGCCCACGGGTTGATGGGCTGGGCCTCATATGCGCGCGCGTAGGGGTTTGACCCAACAAGTCTCAATAATGAAATAGTTTGTCTCTATGTATAAGGTGAAAGAACCAAGTAGTTTTAACCGATGTGAGACTAAAGTGTTGGAAAGGGAAATGATAATACACATTTTTTTATCAATCCAAAGAATGGACCATTTAAATGGGCCCAACACTAACAATTCCCCCCATTGACAAAAAATTGTAGGATAAAAAAATATGAATATGATCTGAGCATCTTATACCATGTAATAGGTGAAGGTACATTTTGGGTTTGAACCTTCACTTAGTGTAAACTAGATCCAACTGAGAAGCCTGAATAGACCATGTCCTTGAATTCGATCCCTTTAGCCAGAATTCACTAGTCACACACACGGTACAGGATATGGGTCCTGTTCTGTAAGGTAACACATTATGGCCATGTGCTCGTATCCTTTTTTGAGTGCCTTAGAGACTTAGCCCAAATCTCAAAGAACACGGCCCCACGTCTGTTCACTCATATAGGTGAGTTCTCCAAAGTGCCTATAAAGTTTCTGCATTTTTCAGCACTATATATTTGTTTTAAATATATAATGGAAATTTTAATTGAAATTTAATTATTTTATTTTTCAATTTTGGTTGTGGGACAAATGGGTCCGATTTGATTTATAATTATGATAATTATAAATTGATGTTGAAATAATTATTTTATATTTTTTTTATAGATATTTATAGTGTCAAGATACTTTGGTTGAAATTTGGTGAGATTTGGAGTTTGAAAAATTAGATTTTGGGGACCTAATTATAAACAGGGAACACTTAAGGGGTCGTTCAGCAATTTTGGTAAACCCCTTTAAATAACATGTTTGGGTTAGGGTTTTCATCCAAATCTCAAAAGACATGAAGGGTGGTGATGACCTAACCTTACCCGTCGAATATCACATGATGAGAAATCATTCTTTTATTGATTTAGGGTTTCAATTTATTTTTTGTTAGGAGATTAATGTGTTAATCGATTGTTTGGGGAAGAAGTTGATGGATTAGAGTTAGGGTTTTATCGATTTTAATTGGATGATTATATGATTATATGATTATATTTCAATGGATCTTGAAGGATTTCTTTAGATCAAATTAAAATGATTAGTTTTGGGATTTAAAGGGTTATTTTCGGGTTGATTATATGTTTGGACGTCAAATCATGTTTTTTACTATGATAGAGTCGTTTCTGGGAAAATTGTATTTGACAGACAGAAATAGGTTTTGAAAAGATCTTTCCAATGAATCATGAATCGTCCAATTCGGAATTATGGGTAGAAAGTTATAATTTTTGAAAAATTTATGTGCAGTTTTTTTTTAGAATTCAATATTTAGCTTGATGACCAAGTTTGATAAATTTTAGAGATTTAAGAGATCCCAAATTGATGTTTAATGAAGTATAAGTTGATTTGTGGGTTTTGATGATTTTATTGATCTTGACAACCTAAATTGGATCTTAAATCTATAATTTGGTTTAATGGGATCAATTAATATTAATTGGATATTATTGTTATTTGGAATTAAATTGATTGGATTTGAGTTATTTCGATCATTGGAATTATAGTTGAGCCTTATTGGATTTGTCTAAATAATTATTCGAGGATTGATCGATTATATGGGTCTTATGGAATAAATGGATATTGATTATCGGATCATTGTGAGTTTATGAATATTTTAATATTTATTCGGAGTTGGGATTTTCGTTAGGCCTTTGAGGTGAGTTGCGGATTGTAGGTCTATTAGGTATGGGCTTTTGAGATTTTTAATATTATTGTAAGTTAGTTGTCAGTTATTCGAGTTATAATTGAATTATTCTGATTTATTATTGCATAATTATTATGCAGATTATCCATGTGCCAGTGTGTATCGTTTATGCACGTGCATCGGTTTTTATTTCGTGGACTAGAGGTGAGTGGGTCTCGTCTCCTATGTAGTTTTTCGAAGGATTGTTTTCAATGTCTTTTAAATGATATTTTTGTATAACCTTGAGCATGTACTATATAGACTGATGCCTTATTAAGTATTGTATTTAAAATGTTGTTTAAATTGTCGCATGCATATTATTGAAATGAAAATACGTGTTGATCATGCGTCCATCGCATTCATCAAGGTGACGTAGCTTAGGTGGCTTAGTCTAGGTGGCTACAATTCAGAATGGATCCAAGTCTAGGTGACTTATGTCTATGTAACATGTGTCTAGGTGATACAATTTCCAGAGCGAAATCCTTGAGGCTAGGTGTCGTAGATGGCTAGGTGCCATGGAATATGAGCATGCGTGTCCGTTGCATTCATACACATCATGTGTTTTGACTGGATCATGAGACATGCATCTTGAAATGAGATTTCTATTAAGTTTGGATTATCAAAAATTTGTTGTATTTGCAAATATCATATTATTGTATGTTGCAAATTGTTTTCTTATGATATCTTATTAAAGATTATTATTTTGATATCAATTATTTTTGGGACCTAAAGGTTCATTCACTGAGCGTGTAGTTGCTCACCCCTCTTTTCCCAACCTTTCATATTTAAGAACTTAGATTGGTGGATCTCGTGTAGCTGCGAACGAGATTATGATGCGAGAACGATAAACTTGTTTGGTTGAAGGACTGATCAATTTCATTGGTCCATCTTCCTAAGGAACCATGTCTGTGTGTCAAGTTGTATATATTTTATGTGTAAGAGAAATTGAGAGTATTGTGAAAATTTTAGATGTTATATTATTATTAAAGGTTGAAGTTCTTTTAGTATTATTTTGTATCTCTGGATAAAGGAAAAATGAAAAGTAGAACTCTGAGATTTGAGGAAATAAGGTTAACGCAACCGGGTTTTCACGCTTCAAAACAGAGTCGTGGGTTCGGGGGCGTTACAGTGCCTGTGCGGGTCACAGTACTCACAAGTTTACCAATACAGCTTCGTTAACCCCTTGAAAACCATCTTCATGGGATCTCCAATCACAATGGTAGGGAGCCGCTGCAGGTAATTATATAATGGGTTGAAGCCCCATCCCCCTCGATGTCTCATGGACAAGTCGTCTGACAAGTCCTTTTGTGAAATGATCTGCGAGATTTCTCTCGAATATCACAAACTCTAAAGTAATTATCCCAAGAGAAATCAGGTGATGAATCGATTTATATCGCAAGCGCAAGTGTTTAGACATTTTATTATTATTATTTTGTAATGATTTTGTAATTACAACTTTGTTGTCACATCTTATGGAAATTGTTGGAATATGCTTTCCCATTAATGGAATCTCACTCAACAGATTCCTAAGTCATTATGCCTCTGAGGCTGCAATATCCAACGCAATAAGCTTTGATTCCATTGTGGAACGAGAGATCACTGTCTGTTTGACAGACCTCCATGCTATTGCTGCACCACCTATCAAAAACACAAAGCCACTGATTGATTTAACATCAACTGAATCAAAGATCCAGTTGGCGTCAGAATAACCCTCAAATACAGGAGGAAAACCAGTATAATGCAAGGAAAGTGAAATAGATCGTCGCAGGTATCTAAATACAAGTGTATATCACCCCCGTAACCAAGACTCCATTTTGAAGCTTTGATACGGTTTGTTACCTCTCACTTTCCACAATACTCGAGGTATTTAAAACGCAAGGGATTTATTTAAATCATACCAATTAAACATAATCAGGATCTAAACATAATTCATCCTAAACACGGATGATTTCATACAAAATAAACTTAATGCACCATTCAACTGTTTTTGCAAAAAGGGACTAAGGAAATTATATGCCAAAGGAAGGCTTATTCAACCATCTAAATGCAACATAAATAAATGCGAGCAATGATCTCCACCATCGAGATCAACGATCACCAACGACTACCCTGAAAGTTGGGGAAAAAGAGGTGAGCAACCACACGCTCAGTGAATGGACTTTATAGGTCCCAATAATAATTGATATCAAAATAATAATCTTTAATAAAATATCATAAGAAACAATTTGTAATATATGACAGTATAATATTGTCAACATAATAATTTTTAATAAACCATAACTTAAACAAACCACCTTTTAAAATGCATGATTTCAAATAACTGTCAAACACATGATGCATATGAATGCAACGGACACGCATGCCCGTATTCATGGCACCTAGCCAACTACAACACCTAGCCATAAGGATTTCGCACAGGAAATCGTGTCACCTAGACACATGTCACCTAGACATAAGTCACATAAACTTTGGTCCATTCTGAACCGTGGTCACCTAGACCTAGCCACCTAGGCTACATCACCTAGATGAATGCGATGCATGCATGATCAATCACATATTTTATTTCAAAACTATGCATGCGACAGTTTCAAATATAATAACATTTTCAATACGATACATAGTAAGACATCAGCCTATATAATGTGACATGCTAGAGTTGTACATAAAATAGCATCTTAAAATCATTCATTTAAAACCATTGAAAACTATATAGGAGACGAGACTCACTCACCTTAGGTCCAACTACAAATCCGAACAATTGCAGTAGGTCTAAGACAACCTAACCCGACCTGAAACGATACAAACTTATCAAAATACGTACATACTGTATGGAATCCGAGGATATCTGAAGACACAAAACCCGACGATTCCCATAGGGACCGTCACAGACAAACTAGATGGCTCCTACTGGGGCCGTCACTTAACAAATCGACGGCTCCTCTGGGAGCCATCCCGGAACACAAATACGAAACCCTAATATATATTTTTTGTAAAAACTTTTAAAATCATCTAATATTGAAAATAGTAACGAGTCATTTTAAAACTTTGTTAAACAGAAAAGAGTCGACATCGAAATCAAGTCATGCAAACAAAAATCCGATTATAATAAAGCAAAGCTTAAATAAAAATATTCCAAAAACCCTAGGTTTATCATAGATGCAAATACTAATATGAATATACGTTTAAACCTTCAAAAATCATGAAAGCACACCGTTGGTTTAGATCTAAGCATATAGGGTTCAAAATAAAGTTTTAAAAATCAAAAACGCAATTTCTACTGAGACTAATAAACTTAAACATGATGTATACTTATACATATTCATTCTAAATCATGAAATGCTTACAAATCATCTAAAATCTCCTATTATCATAGTTATAACATCCGAACCGAAAAATCATTTAAATCTCATTAAAGATCATGAAAAAAATCCAACAATGAAACCTAAGAAATCAAAACTTCAAAATATATGCATTGAGATTCAAATGATTATGATTGTAAAAACTTGTAAAAACCTCATGAAATCATCATCATATTATGGTTAAAATATAAGGACCCGAAATCTTATGATAACATCAAAGATTTCGTAGAAAAACTCTTTTCTCTTTGTTTGGAAAACCTTAAAACACTATCATATGAAAGCGACAATCAAAGGACTCACTATCAATCGAAAACTTCTTTTCAAACTCGTTGAAATACTCATCAAGACCCTTAGACCGAACCCTTCCCGAGCTCCTCAAGAGGGTGCCGAAGAGAAGAAGAAAATAAAATTTAGGGTTTGAAATTCTAGGGTTTCAATGTCAAAGGAGAGAGAGAAAAGATGTTTTTAATACTAGAAAACACGTGGGGGACAAAATACGACGCCAATCAAACCAATTAACGCAAATATGATTTACAATTAACGCATTTGTTCTTTCCAAAAACGGACCCAATTTGAATTCAAAATTCTCCAGATCCACCAAGAGCCGTCGCCCAATAATCCCGACGGTTCTTCTAAGACCCGTCGCCCAATAACCCGACGGCTCCTCATGGATCCGTCGCCCAGGTGCCCAACGGCACCTATATGATCCGTCAGACACTGCCTGACCCGATTAAAAGTCACAGTTGTTACAATGTGTGAGTTCAGTCCAATGTTCTTTATTAGGGTTGCTTGTGTATCTACTTAGCCTACAAGCAGCATATGCAATATCAGGACGAGTGCAATTCATTAGATACATTAATCTTCCAATCATTTGTGCATATAATTCCTGTCCAACAGGTTCTCCCAAATTTTTTTCAGTTTAAATGATGAATCATATGGTGTATGCACAGGTGAATACTCATACATTTTAAATTTCTTGAGTATCTTCTCAATATAGTGTGATTGTGAAGTATAATATCTGATAAAGTTTTGACTAACTTTATTCCCAAAATTACACTAGCATAACCAAGATCTTTCATATCAAAATTTTGAGAAAGAAAAATTTTAGTTTCTCTAATAATGTTCTGATTAGTCCCAAAAATTAAAATGTTATCAACATAACGGCAAAGTATAACACAAGCATCAGATTTCACTTTTATATAAGGACATCTGTCATACTCATTATTTTTAAAACTAAAAGAAAAGATGACTCTATCAAATTTTTCATACCACTGTTTAGGAGCTTGTTTGAGCCCGTACAGTGATTTCACGAGTTTACACACTTTCTGTTCTTATCCAGGAACCACAAATCCTTCAGGTTGATCCATATAGATCTCCTCATCGAGATCTCCATGTAAAAATGCAGTTTTGACATCCATCTGATGGATTTAAAGACCATGAATTGATGCTAGTGCGATCAGTATTCGAATAGTGGCAATTCTAGTGACAGGACAAAATAATCTACACTATGTTTTTGTTTAAAACCCTTTGCCACTAGCCTAGCCTTGTATTTTTCAATAGAGTCATCTGGATGAAATTTCTTTTTGAAGATCCACTTACACCCAATAGTTCTAATGTCTGGAGGGAGAGCAGTAAGTCAAATTCACTATTAATTGCTTCTCTCAAAAAAGGTGCACCTAGAGATGACATAGCTTCATCGAAGGTTAAGGGATCATCTTCAATGAGAAATGTGAGGAAGTCATCTCCAAATGTTTTTCCTATTCTAGGTCTCTTATTTCTTCTTAATTCAGGTTCATTCTTAAGGGATGGAACAACGAAAGAAGAAGAAGCCCCTAGATCAACAGTTGATTTATCTCCAACAGCTTTAGAGATTGTGATTTTCATGGGAAAAGTATCTTAAAAAAATACATCTCTAGACTCAATAATTGAATTGTGACTGATCTCAAGAATTCCAGATTGTAGGACTAAAAACCTATATGCAGCACTATGATATGCATAACCCACAAATGCACAGTCAACAGTATTTTGTCCTAACTTCTTCTTTTTGGGAGGAGGAATACTCACTTTTGTCAAACATCCCCAAACTTTGATGCAACTAAGGTTGGGTTTCCTACCTTTCCAGTTCATATGGGGTTTTATCACAATCTCTAAGGGGAACCTTATTGAGAATATGACAGGCAGAATAAATGGCCTCTCCCCAAAGTTTTCCAGATAAACTAGAACTTGATAACATGGAATTAACCATGTCACACAAGGTCTGATTTTTCCGTTCTACCACACCATTGTATTGGGGTGAATAGGGAGCGGTGGTCTGATGGATGATGCCACTATCTTCACACAATTTAGAAAATTCATTCGATGTATATACTCCTCCTCGATCAAACCTAATCACTTTGATTTTTCTATCTAATTGATTTTCTACTTCTGCCTTATAAATTTTGAAATACTCTAGAGCCTCATCTTTTGAACGCAACAAATACACACAACAAAAATTTGAAAAATCATCAATAAAGGTTATGAAGTATTTTTTTCCTCCTCGAGTAAGCATACCATTCATTTTACATGTCACTGTGTACTAAGCCTAATAGTTCGGAAATTCTATCAACAGATTTAAAAGGTTTTCTAGGCTGTTTCGCTTGCACACATGTATGACATTTATAAATTTCATTAAGATGAGATTTAGGAATCAAATCAAGAAACATCATTATTTTTATGGTACTTAGATTTATATGTCCTAAACGAGCATGCCACATATTATGAGATTCAACATTTAAAGCAGTAGTAGATAAAGAGGAAGAACATTCAAGCAAAATATTCAATTTAAACAAACCATCACACACATAACATTTTCCAACAAATGCTTCAAATCTAGTTATTACAACTTTATTTGCTTCAAAAACTAGTTTATTACCTTGTTGTATGAACAACGACCCACTAAGTAAATTTTTTCTCAAATCAAGAACGTGTGGCACGTTTTGATGTGATAGGACATTCCCGGATGTGAAGAGTAGATCAACATGTCCTTCTCCAATGATACGTGCAGCAGAGTTGTTATTCATTCTCACATATCCATCAATGGCCTGATAGGAAGTAAACAAGGATCTATCAGATTAAAGGTGTATGTTTGCTCCTGTGTCTATCCACCAGTCAGTAGATTGACAAGCAAAGTTTAACTCAGGATGGACAGTGACAAACCTAATTTGGGAGAAAGAGAGTGTAGGGTCATGAATCACCACATTTGCTTGGACTTTATTCTTTGAGTCCTTCTGGGTAGGATGGTTGCTCTTATTATTCAAATTCTGAGGAAGGATCTTTCGTTTGTAGCAACTTCTTGCAACATCCCCCTTCTTCCCACACACGTAGCAACCAACTTCATCATTGGTTTTCTTTTTAAACTATGGCTTTACATGACTCTTAGCAGCCCTATTCTTTTAAAAAGGTTTGGACTTGGGTTTTAAACTTTCGGCTATGTAAGCTTTGGCAGAAAACTCTTTAAGAAGTTTAGACACCTTATCTTGAATCCTATGCTCATCCTCTATCCTAATAGTGGTCAAAATATCATTCAAGACAGGTATACCTCTATGATGTTTAAGTTTGACAACAATATTGGACAAGGAAAGAAGCAATTTTTCAATAATGGAGTAAGCAAGAAAAGTGTCATCTAGAACCATCTCATATTTCCCAATCTCATGAATAATAGTTTTCAGGTCTACGATTTGTTTCATGATGGACAGCTTATCAACCATGTTAAATTTCAAAAAATCCTCAGGTTCATTAGACATATCACAAATCATAATAAGCTTTATATGCAGTCTGCGAGGACAGGCCCACTCCCAAGATATATACTTCATTAATAAATTTTCATATTTTCAATGCAATGAGTCTATGGGTCTATGTGATACTCATAAAGTTATATATATTTTCATTGCGAACTGCGCTTTGAAAAAATCAGCTATCACCCCTTTTTCATAAAAGATTATTCTGGAGGCACTAATATTCAAAAATATACATTTTTCACTACAATATATATCTCATTAGAAGTTGTTTATGTTGTGAAAAGAGTGGATAACCACCACACCTCCAAGCCAAAAGAGTGGATAACCACCACACCTCCAAGCCATAACCTCCCCCACTCTTCAACTCCATAACCCCTCTCATTCAACTCCATAACCCCCACTATTAATCACCCTACTATCTACCCCCTCACCTCTATAGACTTGTAACTCCCACCTTTGGGATTCCTCCATGAACCCTATAAATAGAGGAGTCTCTCATGTATTCCACAACCAACCAACCAACAAGTGAAGAATAATAAATCATCTCCCTACCTCTCTTCTCTATGTCTTATGAGCTTTGCTTATGTATATTTGTGTATGTATTTTACTTAGTCCACAATACGTTATCAGCATGACGACGCTCTCGTCTATTTCATCAAAAAGGTTAGTATTTTTGGGTCAAGAGAAGGTAAATGATCAAAGGCTTTGAGAAAGGTAAATGTTTAGAGAATTTGGAGAAGGTAAAGAACCGATCAAAATGTTATGATTATTTTTAAGTTCGTATTTTATTTCAAACACTCAAAAGTAAAAGTGATCTCCAAGATTCCAACATCATTTTTATAAATGGGAGCATCATTAACATTAGTTTTCAAGAGTTGTATTCCTTATGCCATCATCTTTGGTTGATTTAACTATATTTGTTTTTGTGAGACGAAGGTTATTGATGAATGTTAGTTCAGTCACATGCACATGCTTAAATAATTTTCATGTGATAGGTGATTAATTACCATTTTTATATAGTTGTTCTTCGGCCTTCGGGACGTCAAATAAAATTATCATTTTTATATAGTTATCTATTATAACTCTCTTTTATATATACATTGATATCATAAGTTATGTCCCTGTAGGACAATGAAAAATTATGTATATCGATCCATGAAGGATCATGTAAAATTATGATTATATTAGTCTCTGAAAGACCATATAAAAGTTATGAATTATGTGTCCCAGTAGGACCATACAAATTTTATTTTATTTTGCCCCTGAAGGACTATACAAAAATTATTATATGGATACTTAGAGGATCATGTGAAAAATATGATTAGAATGTGTCCTTGAAGGACCGTATAATTTTTATCCCTGAAGGATATATATACACAAATCATGATTGCTCGTGTTCCGGTAGGACTAAACAAAAGTTGTATGATATAATTTTTTTTTTGGGTCCTTGGAGGACCAAATGAAAAAAAAAGGTGATTACATAGATCCTTGAAGGACCATGCAAAAATTTTATTTTATCCCTGACGGATTATACAAAAAAAAAAAATTATGGCTTCTTGTGTCCTTGTAGGACAATAAATTTTTTTTTTATGTATATGGATCACTGAAGGATCATGTAAAATTATGATTATATTAGTCCCTGAAGGACCAAGTAAAAATCATTATATTACTTTATAGGAGCATACAAAAATTGTGTTTACATGGATCCGTGAAGGACCATATAAAAGTTATAAATTATGTGTCCCAGTAGGACCATGCAAATTTTATTTTATTTTATCCCTGAAAAACTATACAAAAATTATTATATGGATATTTGGAGGATCATGTAAAAGGGTTTTCCAAATGTTTTATTTTTTTGGTGGATCTCTAGTTCATTTGCAATACGACTCCACCAGTAGGTTTGTTGTCTTCATAAGTACTAATTCTTTACAAACATTTTTTTATAATAAGACCTTTGTTGATATAGTCTTTAAAATAAACGGTGAGTTTTCTCTGGTAAATAAGAAGGTATGTATTATATCATGCAATATGTTATCTATTAAATAGATACATGAATCTTATTTTTTCACATATTGTTATGCATTTTGTCACATATGCATTCGAAGGAATTTGATTTCATGGGATGTCCCAATGGACACATCTTCATGTATTTGATGTGTATCCCGGAGTACCATGTTCCATCCATCCTATAAATACAAAATTCATATTTCATATCATAGTAAGAATTATTTTTCATAGATAACTGATGTAATATCAATTTCGATGTTACAAAGTTATATGTTCTATATAATAATTATAGTTACATAAGTCCCTGAAGGACTATGTGAAAGTTATGATTACATGGATTCATGAAGGACCATGCAAAAATATTTTATTTTATTTTATCTCTGAAGGACTACATACAATTTTATTATCTCTGAAGGATTATATAAAAATTAATGGCTACTTGGGTCTGTATGAATATACAAAAGCTATGAAATTTTT
The DNA here is from genome assembly GCA_030737845.1 of Acorus calamus. Taxonomy (NCBI): domain Eukaryota; kingdom Viridiplantae; phylum Streptophyta; class Magnoliopsida; order Acorales; family Acoraceae; genus Acorus; species Acorus calamus. The sequence continues at coordinate 29,537,181 of CM060863.1, read as the reverse complement.
AGGGGTCCCTGAAGGATCATATAAAAAAAAAAGTGGCTACATGTATTCTAGTAGGAACATGTAAAAATTGTGATTAACTTTCATCATCATAATATAGAGGTTTTAAATATTAATATCTCATTGACGAAGGTCCACCGACCATTATGCCTCAAAGATGCTCCAGTAGTAGCAATATCGAAAGCAAAAATATTATTATCAAATTTTATATCTTCTCATTGCTGAACAATGAGTTTTGATAATAATATAAATATAAAAAAAATCATGAAACCCGATCTATTAACTCAGCATTGTTGCCTGAAGCAAATGCATTTTATTTTATTTTATTTTGAGCAATGGACATGGTCAAGGGTTATTTCATGGTTTATATAACCACAACAATAGTAGAGATGACAAGTTATTTGAAACCACCAGAAGTGGAATGTCATTGAATGAAAGCAAAGGAAAAGTTTGCAACATAAAATCCTAAAATGCAGAAGAAAATTATTGTCATCTATGTGGTACTTCATAACATAATTTTGGTCACTTACCTGAAGTACGTCCAAATCTTTAAATTAGTTGCATACCTGAAGTATGCTTAAACTCTTTATTGGTCATGTACTTTATATATGATTAGATATTTGTCAATTTTATATTTACGTCTTTATTTTTCTTTATTATATGAAATGCACTTTCATATTTATCTTATTTTTTTAGTTTAATATTAATTAATGTAAATGATAATATTATTTTTAGTATTACAAACTTGATCGAATGCTCCAGAAGGGCATATATCATGTTATCCAAAGATACAAAATTTTGTATCAATGATGCATTGTATTCATGTAGATCCAGAAGAAGTCTACTGAAGATACTTATATCAACATATGTCATTTTAAAATTATGGAGTATCTATACATTAGTAATGTCTCATGCCAGAAGCATACATTAGAACAGCTTTATGCTCTCTCCTAGGGGTTATAATAAATATCCATAATTACTCATATGAACGAGAAGTTCTATGATCTTTATGATTTGGCATGACTGTCTCGGATATCCATGGAACATGATGATGCGTCGAACTATTCATTTGGACATATACTAAAGAACTAGAAGATTCTTTTGTTCGATGATAGTTTTTACCGCATGATTTGCGGCTTGTTATTTTAATGAGACAATATTCCCGCCATTAGGGGGAGGGAAGAACGTACCTGAAGTACGATCTGTTCCTGAAGGACGACGAGAATTATCATGGAATATATCCACTCTTTCTCATCTAGACTCACGTACCGCTCAACGTGAAAATCAAATTCCTAATGCACGCCAGAAACGTGATAGGCCTATAGGTTCAAAAGATTTAGCTCCCCAGAAGTGGAGATCAAATGAAAAATCATGCTCTAATAATGCTCCAGAAGAAGTTATACATAATGATACAGAAGAGATTATGAACAAATAGATCCACTTTCTCTAAAACTCTAGAAGAGTATAATGTCCCTGAAGATAAATAAGTTCCAGAAGTGACTATACAAACTCTTGAAGAGGAAAAAGGTACCTAATAATATTGAGATCTCTATATTTTATATGCATATAAGAGAAATGTGGAATCGCAAATAAATGATCATCGATGACATATTTATCAGACAAAGTAGCTACTAAAATTTCAAAGGGCGATGATTGCAATGAACCACACAGCATAAATGAATGTCGACAAAGAAATAATTGGCCAAAGTAGAAAGATGTTATTCAAGAAGAATTGAATTTTCTTGAAAAGTGTGGTATATTCGAACCTATAATACATATCCCAAAAGATGTTAACCCTGAAGGTTACAAATGAGTGTTTGTAAAAAAGCGAAATGAGAAAATAAAATTGCTAGATATAAGACATGTCTTGTGGCACAAGGTTTCCTACAGAAACCTGGGATTTGACTGTGAAGAAACATACTCATCAGTCACGGATACAATAACGTTCCATTAACTAGAAAGTCTCGAAGTTTCTGAAAAACTCGATCTGAGACTAATGGATGAAGTAACAGTTTATCTATATGAGAATTTACATGAATCCCTGAAGGATATAAATTGCCTGAAGCAAAATGAAAGAGTATGTACTCAATAAAGCTAAGACGTTCATTGTACAGCTTAACGCAGTAGGTACAACCGTCTTAGTGAATACTTGATAAAAGCAGGATATGAAAACAATTTCATTTGCCTGTGTCTTTATAAATATATCTAGTAAGAGATTTACTATCTTGACAATTTATGTTAATAATATAAATTCAATTGAGACTCCTGAAGAGCTCAACAAAACTTCAGAATATCTTATGAATGGATTCGAAATGAAAGATCTTAAAAAAATAAGATATTGTCTCGGCCTGCAGATTGAGCGGAGTTCAAATGGGATGCTTGTTCATCAAACAACATATGTTGAAAAAATCCTGAAGCATTTTAATATGGACAAATGTCATCCATTAAGTACTCTTATGGTGGTAAGGTCACTTGACCTAAAAGAATGACCTTTTTTTTCGTCCAAAAGAAGATACTAAAAATCTTCTTGGTCCTGAAGTACCATATCTTAGCGCAATTGGTGCTTTATTATATTTGACACAATGCACTAGATCTGACATTGCATTTTTAGTTAAGTTATTGGCCAGATTTAGCTCTGCACCAACTCGAAGGCATTGGAATGATGTGAAGCACATTTTTCGTTATCTTCGTGGAATGTCAGACATGGGCCTATTCTTTGCAAATGATTCCAATAATGGTGCACAACTGAAGGGTTATGCAGATTCAGGATATCTTTCAGATCCTCAAAAGGCTCACTCACAAACAAGGTATGCATTCACTTGCGGTGGCACAACGATCTCTTGGCGATCTACGAAACAGACTTTGGTCGCCACGTCTTCTAACCACTCTGAGATTCTTGCACTCCACGAAGCAAGTCAGGAATGCGTGTGGATAAGGTCTTTGGTTCATCATATTCGTACTGCATGCGGACTATCTCTCATTACAGATGTTCCAACAACTATTTATGAAGACAATGCAGTATGCATTGCTCAAATGAAAGGGGGATATATCAAGGGTGATAGAAAGAAGCATATTTGTCTAAAATTCTTTTACACTCATGAGCTCCAACAGAGACATGAAATTGATGTTCAACAAATTCAGTCAAAGGACAATCTTACAGATTTGTTCATTAAAGCTTTGTCGATGTCAACATTCAAGAAGCTGATGTATAACATCGGGATGCGACGAGTTAGCGACCAAATTCTTAAAATCTTATACTTATGAGGGGGAGTAATTTTTTGATGACATTTTGCGAACTGTACTCTTTTTCCTTCGCCTAGGTTTTGTCCCAATGGGTTTTCCTGGCAAGGTTTTAACGAGGCAGTGTTAAACGCATACACCATTATACGATTAAGTTAAATTGTACTCTTTTTCCTTCGCTTTGGTTTTTTCCCACTGGGTTTTCCAAGCAAGGTTTTAATGAGGCAATTATCTTAGCGTGGTGGTCATCCAAGGGGGAGTGTTGTGAAAAGAGTGGATAACCACCACACCTCCAAGCCATAACCTCCCCCACTCTTCAACTCCATAACCCCTCTCATTCAACTCCATAACCCCCACTATTAATCATCCTACTATCTACCCCCTCACCTTTATAGACTTGTAACTCCCACCTTTGGGATTCCTCCATGAATCCTATAAATAGAGGAGTCTCTCATGTATTCCACAACCAACCAACCAACAAGTGAAGAATAATAAATCATCTCCCTACCTCTCTTCTCTATGTCTTATGAGCTTTGCTTATGTATATTTGTGTATGTATTTTACTTAGTCCACAATAGTTTAATATTTTTAAAAAAACATGTGTGAACTCTCAATGAGATTGTCCCTAATTTTATTCTTTCTAGTGTAATATCATAAAAAAATAAAAATAAAAATAAAAACTATAGGCAAAATGATTAGATGGTGATCATCCATGTGTAACAAAAATTCAATAAATGTACAAGTGTACTTCACCAAGTAATTCAGCTCAGCAAGAATTTGAAAATCATACCCCATTTTTTGAAAGAAAAAAAAATTGCATTTTTTTTAACTATGGTTGGTGGAAACTCATCAAACTTTTAGATGATCTCATTGATAAACTGAAAATTGAAAAGTTAACCTCCAAATCAACAAAAATGCATTAATAGATAACTCATCATCCCTTCTTTACAGATTTTGTTTTTATTTACATTTATTAAAATCTGAATAAAAGTAAAAGTTAAATGTTATTCTAGCCTTTACAGGAATATAAAATTTATTTGTGTTCAAAATATGGAAAGTTGTCGACACTTTAACTTTATTTTTCATACAATGGATGAGAGAATTTATTCTTTATCCATTTATCCCGTTAGTATAAATATTTTCCCACCACTTTTCCCTTACCATACGACCTAAAAAGACCATTGCTTAGCATTTGTCATGTCTTGTGCATATAATCATGTCTAATATGGACAAAAACCTGGCTTTAATACAGTTCCACTAGAGTTTTCAAAGACAAAGCTTGATATGGACTTGAAAAAAACTTGAGTAGGACCCAAAGACAAGAATACAAGAGATGCAATGATGAACCAACTAACATTGATGGACTCTTATTAATGATTAATTATCAGAGAATTAGTGATGACATAGACATATATTGAATTCATTTAGTTTAAATCCATATGAATACAAATATAAATAAATTGTTATAAATTCACTCTTTTAATTACCCAATTACCTCAAATACATTGGATAACAATATATTTGAGTTGTGAAGGTTATATGGGCAACTAGAATTTATTAAACTATGCTTGATTTGAGGATAATTTATTTAAACATACATAAAATAGTTTATACAGAGATTATGTAAAACCATGTGATTTTCTATTTTGATAATCTTCCTGTTTGTCTTATACCCATATCCCCAGATACAATTATCATGCTAATTTTATCTGAACTTATTAGTGTTCAACTATTACAATTTATCCATATTTAAACATACATTTTTTTTTCAGTATTAAGCCTATTCTTCCCTTATCCATCTTATTCATGAAACAAATGGGCACTTAAAAGGGTAAATATGCAAATAGGCTTTTTAGAGGGTGTGAATGCAAACATTACCCAATTAACAATATGTAAACAGAAAAAACCTGGACTCATGGTATAGCTAGAGAACTATCAAAGATCAGAAATGCTGTTACATGATTGATTGTGGTATCTATTGTCTATCAATGTGGATGGTTCACATAACAGCAAGCACAATGAAAGAAAAGAATTTGAAAGCAAAGGTTTATAAGGCAAATCCCATATCAATATCCAGTTGATAAGAAATGAATGATATATCAATATGGACAGTTCAAATAACAGCTACCATTACATGAGAGAAACAAAGAACTACAAGCAGAGCTTTCTAATTGAACTGAAATCGAATCAAAGGCACATAATGTACTACACTACATCAATAAATATAGACTACATTCTCATTCACAATTCCAGATTTGCTAGTATATAAGAAGATAGAAACTCGAGACACGAGAGTCAAATAGAGCAAAATAGAAGCTCTTAAGATTTTAATATCTTCTTCTTATAAAAGAAAATGTCGCAAGTAGATATTTCTGTCATTTTCTACTTACTGCTTTTTTTTTAATCTGACATATTGACTATGGACCCTTATTATTCACACCTCAAGAACATAATATATACTCTACATCTAAATTTTTCTTTTTAAATTGTTGAAGTTTTAAACTTTAAATTTAAACACTCATTCAAACATCAGAGACTTACTGGCTGCTGAGCGACTTGTAGTTCATCCGCTGTACATACTCATTACAAATTCTTCATTTTATAGATTTGCAAAACAGTTCTAAGTCCCCGGAAATTAGATTATGATGTCTCCTCCTAAATTATTTTAGATGCAAGAACCTTTATCTCATGATTTTCTTCTCAAGCATATATATGCTCGGATGCATGACTTGGCCACACAAGTATTCAAATAAGAACGGACGATGATGGTCCTCATCAGCATAGCAGTCCTCAAAATAGACCACAACAGAACTGAAATTAGGCACACATGAGAACGCTTGGAGCTGGACTGAAAAGTAGAATAAAAAGAGGGTGAAAAAAAAACAATATAGAAAACTAGAAATTAATTATGGGAGATGAGGAACGAAATTAATTAATCCTAGTAAACTCCAAGATACAAAGGCATAGATGAGATATCTTCAGGACCAAAGAAAAACAGAAACAAACAAACAAACACACAAACAAACAAACAAACAAAACGAAAGACCTCAAAACAGCCTCGTTTCACCATACAACAAATCCTCCTTTCAAAAACCTACTCTTTCAGACCCAATACAAAAAATCCCCACACCCCCCCCCCCCCCCTTCCCACACAACAAAAAACCAAGAAAAAGAAGAAAAAAAAACCCTCTTTTGGTTCCTCTATGCCCTTATTTCTCTTTACTGTATAAACTTTTTTTTTTTATATCGGAGGGACCCTCCCCTGTGGCTGATCTTACGGTCCGCTGGGAAGGTTACCTCCGCTTATTTGTCGCGGCCCCACAGAAAATTCTTTCGAATAATCGCCAACAAACAGGTGGGTAAGTTAACACTAAAACTTGAACTCAAAATCTATCATTAACACAGATAAACCCTAAACTGTATAAACTTAACACTTGAATAGTTTGTTCTTGCTATGCAAATTTGCATTTACATCGTGTATAATGAAATAGAAGACCATAAGGAGTTCAATCTACCTTGGGAAATCTAATTGCCTTACCCATTGGCCAAACAGGTTACTTAATGAAAACACAACGGCTTGTCAAGCCATTTGCAAAACAAGTTACCACTCACCTAATTAACCTGTTTTGGGTTAGCCAGAAAATTTACCACTCCAATCTACTTTCCTGTCTACTTCACCTAATAGGTCACTCTCTACCAAACACAGGGCAGTTAGAGCAATGTCATAGGAAGTTTTCATAAATACATACTGCTTCTGTATAATTCCCAGTTTCTATCTTTTCTTTGTTTTTTACCAATTTCCAGGGTGCCCACCTGATATAGACAATACATGACGATGGACATTATGTGTCATCATATATGATGCCTGGATACTTGTACAAAGGCAAGGAGACGGTACCACATGTACAGGTTGCCCCTTTCACTTGACTTCTAGGCCTCCATACCTGGCTTCTTCAAAGTACAGAGAACCTTAAATGACTGGGCAGCATTACTATGCCACCACTGGTTCAAATTAAACTCAGAATAGAAGTTTGCATGACAATGAAATGCTGTGGCAAGAATAATATCAGTGGTAACGGGCCTGTGCTAAGCATTCTTATTTAGTTAACTTCCGCAAATAACACGTATAATTTTAGAATTGGGTTGACATTAGGTTAACAGTAAGTCATAGATTTAGGTTCATGCATGATGTGGACCCTAGACTGTAGAGGCACTTCTTGGAGCAATGACAACGTGCTTGGTCGGGATAATAGGATAATAGACAGTCAGAAGAATGCTGAGAGCTTCCATGTTGTGCAAAAAACACCAAAGGTTAGGACTGTATTTAGTCTTTCCACTTCTCGATTGTCTCAGATATGTTTCATACCCAACCTGGTATTGATTGGATATAACTTGTTTGTTTGTTTGTTTTGGTTGTTCATTCACACATTCTAGATAGAAATGTCTAGCCAATATCCTAATTCCCAATGGAAAAACAAATCAATGTACAAGTTGCAGAAGATCATCAACTAAGCATGTATAATGGTCATGGACAGAAACAATATATTGGGAACTGATGGCTGATCTCAGGAAGATATGAAGACACACACACACACGCATCTCCCTGTGGCAAGGTTCTTTGCCTTTACAGAAATATTTATCATCTTATAGTGCCGCATAAGGAGGCTAGTCAAAATATTCTTTAGCTAATGATTTATAAAATCCTCACCTGGAACTTTGTATTCCTAAAGGTTCACCCAAACATGGTGGATACAATACTTCTATTTTCTTGAGTTCAATCTATAATATAGCTACACATATTGGATATACCCAGGGAGAAAAATGTGGCGGAAAAAACTAATAGAAGAAAATAACACTATTCCAATCAATACCCTAAATTCTCCGAATTGATAGATGAAACTGATTCTTTTATTACCATGCCATTTCCCTCGATTGTGTGAGTTATGCTTCCAACTCATAATCACCATATCCTGGGTATAGTTAAGAAACCTAAGACAATAAGTGGAGCATTATCAAAGAGATTAGCAAGGTCAATTTGAGAATGTTCACACCAACAGTCTTCCATTTGCCCTGATTAGTATCCAAAGAATATCAGGCATGATAATATACAAGCATTAATTTGAGCACAAGACTTCATGATCATCAATAGACATAGAAATCTATTTACTTGATTTATCTATGTAGTTTTCTTTTCCTTATTGAATTTCAAAATAGAGCAATTCAAATGACAGAAATGGATGTCAGAGGCACACAGTCAGTGACCCGTCCCATGAGAACTTTCCCTCATTTGTTTAGTCTTTTTCCTTTTCTTCTTGCATGAATGCCAACAACCCTCAAAGATTTTTGCGGAGCCAAATCCAAATTTTGGTTCTGTGAAAGAAGAAATTCTCTTTTCAATCCACAATTTGAGATAATGGTATTTCATAACTATAACTACTTGCTTTAAAGTTATAGAAAAGGACTAGTCTCTTCAAAAAAAAATGTCCATAGAAGTGTGTATGTTGTTAACAGGAGAAGAAGTCTCATAGAAGGAAGATATCATGCACAATAAATGAAACTCATTTGCTGTTTAGCTGGAAGGAGGAGAGATACATTATGGGTCTATAAGTGATAGTTCGCATGACTCCACTGTAGTTCTTAAATCTTGAACAAAATGTTGATCTTCAACAGAACTAACTTAACTTCTATACCCTGTTCTCCATTTTTTGTTTATTTCTAAAAATTTGGCCAGTTCATGAGGTTGTTTTACCAAAATAAGTAGAATAAAAAATGCATATGTGCTTAATGCTAAAGGCAGAGAATTAAAGACGTCGAATGCAGAAGATTAATTACATATGCAGATAATTTGAGAAAACGGATAGTGGATATGACTTGTAATTGGTTTTGTGTAATGGATTTGCTAATAGTTTTTCTATGTAAAAGATGTGAAAAACTAAAATATCTTTTTATGAGCTTTTTTTGTATGTTCATCCTCCATAAACCACAACCAACTCCCCCGGCCCCCCAAATTCTGCCCTTACTCTTTTCTTTGAATACCACAGAATCTCCTGATAAGATAAGCAGGTATAATCAAATATCAACTATAAACAAATTATATTGATTAATTTTGAAAAAAAAAATTATTTATATATTGGATCTAAATGTAGATATACATGGATCAATAATAATAATAATAATAAAAAAGGCATGCAAGATGAACACACCATCATTCGTATTAGGACAACAACAGTTCAGTTAGCCCCACCCCCATCCATCAATTTGACATCAATGATTCAACAACTTCAAAGTGCCATGTTTTGGATGGCGAAAGCCAGCAAGAACCCAGATCCCAAACACACACACACACTGAAGATCTAAAGCAACACCCATTCCAATCTCGACATGGAGAATCAAATCACATGATCCCCATTCTACAAATCAGATTTATTTATTTATTTATTTTAAAAGCAAGATCATCCCATAATTCCATACAAAACCAAATTGACAAGTCACAACACAAACATCAATATAAGACAATCAAATGAAAACAAAAAAACACAAGTGAGAGATAAATTACTGTACATGATCAATCGGAATGATAGTGCCAATCTTGACATGATGAGTCAAATCACACAATACCAATTCTACAAAACAAATTTTTCTTTCTCTTTTTTAAAGAAAAAACAAAAAGACCCATAATCCCACACAAACCCAAACGAGAAATCACAACACAAACATCAATATAAGACAAAAAAAGAAAAAACACAAGTGGGTGATCGAGTATTGTACATGATCAATCAGCGTGATAGTGGAAACGGGGGTCGTCATCGTCATCCGAAGAAGAAGAAGAGGAGGAGGAGGAGGAGGAGGAGGAGGAGGAGGAGGGGAAGTGGTAGAGGGTGGGACTGGGGAAGCAAAAGAAGGACCAGAGACAGAGAGCGAGCCTGCCGAGCTGTTGAAGAGGGAAACAGAAGACGAGGTCGAGGACCTGATCGCTGCTGAACCTCTCGGGGTTGAAGGACACCCTCTGCCACAGCCTCGCCGAGGTCGTCGCCACCGCCGCCACCAGAGCCCCGTTGAACACCATTTTTTTTGGTAGGGTTGGTGATGGTATTCAAATGGGGGTCAAGCACGCCTGTGTTGAATTTTGGGGTTTTAAATGTGATGACTTTGGAATTCCGATTGGGGGTTCCGTGTTAGGGTTGATTCAAACTGTGGTGGGAGACCTTGAAATCTAATGAGAATCTAATGAGTTGTTGATAATGAAGTGAGACTGATTGGGGGTATGGAATATGTTAGGACAGTAATAATTGGTGGACAGAGACATTAGTCTCATCATCATCAACAATTTTCATTAGAATGGGATCGTGTGTTTGGATGTAGCTACGAAAATTAATTTTTGAGTTTAAAATTAAAATTTAGTATTATTAAAAAATTAATTTTTGAGTATTTATTTGTAGCTTTTAATTAAGCTATAATTTTTTTCTGTTTAGAAACGGATTTGAAAAATCAGATTCCTGCAAATCCATAATCTTCTCAAATTCACATTTAAAAACTCCAATAATCTATTTTGAGGATTTTGATTATTCTAGAAATAGATAAGTATATCAGTGAAATAAAAGATTTCTTGTTTAATTGTGTTTTAAGTTTATTCTATTGAGCAATGTAATAATGATTTTTTTTTGTTTGGTTGACCATTGATAAATTGTGAATAAACTGTGGATAAAGATTTATAAAATGTGAATAAATGATTTGACACATGAACCTTTTAATATATAAATGATAATGATAATTGATTTAACAATGATGTCTCTTTATATCAGTAAAAGAATTGAATGAAATAACATAATTTTAAAAAACCTAGAATACAAATAACAATAAAGGGTTCAACAAAATACGCAGGTGGGCTACACTGGCTGACTTGAAATGCATATTATGTAACTCGACTGAGGAGTCAGCCTTCATTTGCCTCCCCCTCTTTCATCTTCAGTCGAGTTACATTTCAAGTCAAATACAAACGACCGAGTCAGCCTTTTCACCAGTGTGATCCCATCCTAAAAATATAAAAATAAATAAATAAAATTACTATTGGCCAATCACACCCAATTCTTGCCACACTGGGTCAACCCATCATCCAAATTCCACCTGTCATGCCCTATTCCCCAGACAAACACAAACTGAAAATACCCATACAAAATAATTCCAAGTTTGACTAACCAAAAATAAAAAGGGGGCCTTTATTTCCACCCCTTCGTGTATTCAACCCACCCCTTAAAATTTAATAATTCTAATTTTCTTTTATAGCTCAACCCACCCCAGCCCTTCTCCAATCAGAGATGTCTCTTCCCTCCCCTCCATTAATCCCCCCCTTCCCTCCCACCATCCACCGTCCGATTAGATCTCTTCCCAAAACAACAGAAACAGATGAGACTCACACTGCCTTTAATAATGATGTGGAGGGTGGTGAGGAAGAGAAGGAGACAATGAGGAGATGGAAGAGGATGAGATGGGCTGCTCCAATGAAGGCATGCAATGTGTGGTCGGATTCGACTGCGCCTCCTACACCAACGAGTCGACGACGCCCTCCACCATGTTTGGATGTGAAGTGATGTGAAAATGGTGATGGTGGGTTGCTATGTAAAAGAAAAAATAGAATTTTAAAATTTTAGGGGGTGGGTTGAATACATGAAGGGGTGGAAGTAAAGGCCCCAAATAAAAATTCCAAAGTGCGGACACAGATAGCTGTGAAAAATTCAAAAAATGGATGATACAAAGAGAGCAACAGAGTTTTTTTTTGAGGGGGCATATTGAATGGAGATGGAGGAGAAAAATAGAAGAAGAACAGAGAGAGCAGTTGTTGCATATAGATGTTATTATTGATGACAATAACATATGCAGCTGGAGGGTGGGCGGCCGACAACGTGTTATTTGGACTGCATCGAACAGTGCTTGTCGCTGGAAGGTGGGTTCATCAATTCATGAAAGGAGGGGTTCAGATCTACGTGGTCCAATGGAAGTATGTCTATGCCACTTTATTAAGAACTAGTTTGACAAAAAAAAATAAGATTTTTAAGGATTGATTATCTTAATTTTATAGGATAAAAAATCCCATCAATTTTTAATTTATTCATATTTGTTAAATTTCAAGATAAGAACCAGGGATAAATATTATTCTCTCTTTTTGATAGAACAAAACCAGGGATAAAATTTAATAATTCTAATTTTCTTTTACAGCTCAACCCACCCCAGCCCTTGTCCTCCAATAAGAGATGTCTCTTCCCTCCCCTCCATTAATCCCCCCTTCCCTCTCACCATCCACCATCCGATTAGATCTCTTCCCAAAACAACGGAAGCAGATGAGACCCACACTGCCTTTAATAATGATGTGGAGGGTGGGGAGGAAGAGAAGGAGACAATGAGGGAGATGGAAGAGGATGAGATGGGCTGCTCCAATGAAGGCATGCAATGTGTGGTCGGATTCGACTGCGCCTCCTACACTGACGAGTCGACGACACCCTCCACCATGTTTGGATGTGAAGTGATGTGAAAATGGTGATGGTGGGTTGCTATGTAAAAGAAAAAATAGAATTTTAAAATTTTAGGGGGTGGGTTGAATACATGAAGGGGTGGAAGTAAAGGCCCCAAATAAAATTCCAAAGTGCGGGCACACATAGCTGTGAAAAATACAAAAAATGGATGATACAAGAGAGCAACAATTTTTTTTTTGGGGGGGGGGGGGGGGGGGGGGGGGGGGCATATTGAATGGAGATGAGGGGTTCAGATCTACGTGGTCCAATGGAAGTATGTCTATGCCACTTTATTAAGAACTAGTTTGACAAAAAAAAATAAGATTTTTAAGGATTGATTATCTTAATTTTATAGGATAAAAAATCCCATCAATTTTTAATTTATTCACATTTGTTAAATTTCAAGATAAGAACCAGGGATAAATATTATTCTCTCTTTTTGATAGAACAAAAAATCATCATCATTTTTAATTTAAAATTGGGTTGTTTTCATCCTCATATCCTCATATATATCCCATGATTCCACCATTTATCACCTTCACAAACTAGGTCTAAATTCCTTTGTGTCTATATGTTGTGTCTTCTGATTAATTAATGGAAGCTCAGTTTTGAAAAATAAATAGATATAGTATATGAAATTAAGGTACTTTTTGGTTACCATATTTTTCCTTTGTTCACCGTTGGTTTATTAATTGCTAAGTAATGTTGGGAAAATGAAGAAAACTATGTTAAATACACAAACCAAGAACAATGTTTTCAATTCTAGTTAACCACCATAATCTGACAAGAAATCAATAGTTTGAATTCAATGTATTTAAAGAGAGCTACCCAGCAGATTAACAAGTATATTGGCTTCTCCAATAACCTTGACATAGCTTTAAAAGATCTTGGAGTGGATAATATGATTTCATTTAGTATATAAAAAAAATCCATACTATGACAAGAATTAACAGAATCAAATCCACAGTGAAGCAGCTCAAAACACTGTAACTGCTGTAAATGAATCAATAAAATGACTGCATAAAATTGCAGAAGGAAAGGATCAGTATCTGATTCTTATTACAGTTCACAGCCACATAAGTTACGAAGAAATGGTTAGAATAACTCGTGTTTCGTTATCGCCCTATTCGTGCAGAAAACCTTGAACGTTCAGATAAGAAACAACTTGTCCCGCCATCGCACTTGGAGGAGGACAAATTCCATTCTCTTGTTTTATCTCTATCTGTGAAAAAATAGGAGTCAATATTAGATACCTAATAAAACAATGAACATCATAAATATGTCTTGGATTCGGGGTGACAAAAACTGGGCTTTGTGATATTGCATTATAGAGACATAGTGGACTATCTACCTCAAAGATTCCAAGAGGAACAAAGATTACACCCACTTCAAAGCATTCAGAAAGTCTCTGTGTGGCACATCCAAAGCATAGCCACAATTTTTCAAATATTTGAAGAAGTTTGGCGACTGGGCATCTCTTGTACTTATCAACCAAACATACATACTGTTCACCAAACTATGCATTCCTTTGAAATTAGTTAGGATAAAAACTAACCCCAACAATTGCTGCTGCTTCACACCCAACATATAAGGATTTGTGTTTATTCACATACTAATGATCAAAATATAAGTATCACTGTACGTTTACCATACTTATCCTGCATGATTCACAAATGTACACTTACCGACAGATCCCTCGCAGAATATCAGGTACAACTTTTTGATGATCATCTACTGATCATGTATTGGTATTTGCCCATGGCACCAAGATACTCATGTAGTCAAATTCCCATCACACCCCCAAGTAATAATCAACAAATGACATACTTGTTTTCTGTCCATTGTAATACGTAAACGTTACTCAAAAATATCAGCAGGATTCGCCAAGTTAAAATTGTTATAAATCTCAGATTAAGCTCCTAAGACCCTGATTACGATGGCCCCTCGCAACAGAAACAGTGCCTAGACTAAATGTGTTTAGGCATCGACAAAGTTGGGGCTCCATGTCTTTTTTTGGGAAAAGTACTCAGTTTCATATATTTCAATACAAGCATTATTTGACATCATCAATTCGTCACACAATCTGAAAATTTGGAAGTCTTGAAAAAACTAAGACACAGGACACGGCAAAGACGGCAATAATTATTTTATTTGAAAGAAAAAATGAACGCACATCCATAAACTATGAAAAGTTACTACAATTGTGTATCAGATCAACTATCATATCCATTAAGATCATAACATCAATTTAACTTCAATAGATTATGTCTCACAAGGATCGTTTGTCCACATCATGTTGATTGCATGTTCAACACGCCTATGAGATCAGAAAATTGTTTTCAAATTTTGGATATGGGATGTCACTCACACGTGTGTGATGCATGTGGACACTGACACTGGATGTCCATGAAGCGTCTATGATTGCTAGGTTGGACTGAATGAGACAAAGTAGAATATTTGCATCTTAAGAAAGATTGTGCAGATATTTCACACTTTTCTAATAAAGTTTATGCAGATACATGCTTCCCCCATTTGAGTGGTCAAATGATGTGTTAAAAGAAGTGAAAGATACTAAATAACATATATCGGCTGCTTCAAAAATGAGAATTTATTCCCCAAAATCAAGTATGTGTGACTAGATAATAACAAAATCATTGGATGGATTAGACATATGACACGGTAGCCAAAGGCACCAACATTGCAATATAGATCAAGGTAATTGCACATGAATGAAGACCATTAAAAGTCCCAAAAGCCTTTACATGCTCAATGGTCAATATTGTTGGGTGAAAAACACGAGGCTAACAAGGCTTAACACTTATTTCTAGCAAAAGACAGATCAAAGCCACTAATTCTTTTAAATAGGTACCATGCACCGAATCAAAAAACAAAATCAAACAAAATAAAACTGAGTTAGAAAGCGTACCCGATAAGTGGAAGCAAGCAAAGCTCTATCCTTAGTGAATTAGGCCCCCTCTACGCATGGGGATGACAGTGCTTCTCCATTTAGAGATATGACCACTGGTATGTCCTTCCGGAGTGCGAGTTACAGAAGAACCATGTCGAACAGATTTTTGACCTTTCAAATGCTCATATCAAACGTTACATGTGATTGCACTCAGCCCGATTCGAAGATGATGAGCCGAAAGTGGAATGAACTCTCTATTTTTGAAGGTGGAATCTCTCTCTCATTTTTAGTCTCTCAAATTGATTTCTGGAAGATGATTTTCTAAATAAAAGGTGTTGGGTATGTATAGGCGAGAAGGGAAAGCCTGAGAAGGGAAGATCCGTTGCAGTCTCGACAAAAAAAAACGAGTGCAAAACAGTCTCACATCTAGTAAAAACCGCAAAAATTGAAGACTGGATTACCAACGAATATCAACACGATCTATACACGGTTCTTATATAGGAGGCCCAAAAAATGAGTAACAAAAATAATAAGGTCCATGGTGGAAAAAGGGCCCAAGGCCTGAGCAGGCATGAGGTCCAGGGGAGGGGGGAGTCTTAGCGCGCACCCCCCCCCCCCCCCCCTTCCCCGAGTGCGCCTTGACCTGCACCAATGGGTGACGGGTCAAAACACAATCAATGCATATCCTACAAAAATTCATCAGATGTGTATTCACCTCCATGATCAGACCTAATATTTACATTTTTCTATCCAATTAATTCTCAACTTCACTTTTATAGATTTTGAAATATCAAAAGCCACATATTTAATTCGCAATAAAAACACATAACAAAATTTTTGAAAAATCATTATGAATGTTATGAAATATTTTTTTCCTCCTCTGGTTAGAACACCATTCATTTACACATGTTACTGTGTATAAATCCTAAAAACTCAAATGTTCTATCAACATATTTAAATGGTTTTCTAGTTCTTTAGCTTGAACACAAATTTGGTATTTAGATTCATTCATATCAGATTTAGGGATCAAATTTAAATGTCTCTTAATGATCTCTGCATTTAGATGTCCTAATCTATCATGCCACAAATCATGAGATTCAATGTTCAAACCAGAAGATAATAAAACAGAAGTGCATTCAATCAAAATATTTAGCTTAAATAAGCCATCACAAATATAACCCTTTCCCATAAATAACTCAAGTTTGATTATTACAACTTTATTGGACTCAAACACTAATTTAAAACTTTGTTGTACAACAGCGACCCACTAACAACGTTTTCCTAAGTTCGGGATCATGTTGCACATTTTGGATAGAGAACTTTTTCAAGAGTGAACTTCAGGTCTACTCACTTTACACCTATCACATGTGCAATAGATGATTTCCCATGGTAACAATTCCATCGCTGGCCTGATTGGAAGCAAACACTGATCAGTCGGAGAAGAGGTGTATGTTTGCTCCCTTATCTATCCACTAATCGGTAGATTGACACGTCAAGTTTAATTCGGGATGGTAAGAGACAGACCTAGTTTGAGAGAAAGAGGGTGCAATCCCTTGAGTCACCACGTTAGCTTGAGCCTTGTGTGCAGAATCCTTGGGAGCATCAAAATGATTCTTAGACTTCTGATTTTGAGACAAAATCTTTCACTTGCCCGACGTCCCTTCTTCCCGCACACATAGCAACCCTTATCATTAGTTTTCTTTAGATCATGTGGCTTAGTGTGACTCCCCCCCCCCCCCCCCCCCTATTTCTTGAACTGTTTAGGCTTATTAGGTTTGATCCCTTCAACTATATGGGCTTTAGCTACAAACTCTTTAGGTTGTTTGAACACTATCTTGGAATTTGTGTTCATCTTATTTTCTAAGGGAGGTTATGAGGTTACCATATCATATTTTTTATTTCATGAACAACGGTTTTTAGGTCAACTATTTGTTTCATTATGTACACACCATCGATCATGGTAAATTTCAAGAATTTGCCTACGGAGTATTTTTCAAATCTTGCGTCTTGAAGCCCATATTTTTCTTCATTGTACAGAAGATATCATACAACTTTCAGGACATGACACTTAGATTCTACCATGGCAAGGAAGTATTTTTCTTCCTAGTCTATGTTAGGCTGTGTCTAACGCAACAGATTTTCCTTTCAGATCCACAGTTCGTTCCATCAATGATCAAGACTTCTTAGGGTTGGTGGTGGAATCATATTTTTTATACTCTTTTTTGGGTAGACTCCTATTTTCCTTAGTCAGCACGCAAAACAGATATAAGGCCTAAGATGGTTAATCAATATCTACATTGTTGTTGTCATCTTTTAAAATTAGAGCCATCGAAAAGGGTAAGGTTTGGCTGACAAATTTTCCACAAAACCCATTTTCAAAAGCAATTTTGGAAACAGGTAGCCACCTTGGGCCTTATTTCTTTTGAAAATGGGTTTTGTAAAAGATTTGTCAGCCAAACCTGCTCTATTCAATGATTTGAATTTTAAAAGATGGCAACAGCAATGCAGATATTAGTTAACCACCTTAGGCCTTATATTTATATTGTGTGCTGCATTAGAAGATACCAAGAGCCTACCTGAAAAAGAGTCTGAAAAATCAGATTCCACCTCAAACCCTAATAAGTCTCCTATCACTAATAAAATTGTGGATCCAAAAGGAAAAGCTGTTGAATCAGACAGGGAGAAAAAGACTTCATTTGTCATTGTAGAATCCTAAGTGTCATGTCCCCAGAGTTGCAAGGTCTTTTATAAAATGAAGAACACATGAAATGTGGACGGAGCTCGAGAAAAAATATGGGTTTGATGCAAGATTAGAAAAATACTTTGTAAGCAAATTCTTGAAATTTACCATCGTCGATGCTGTGTTCATAATGAAACAAATAATTAACCTATAAACCATTGTTCATGAAATAAAAAAAATATGGTATGGTTTTAGATTGCACCTTCCTAGCCTACTCGATCATTAAAATTACCTCCCTCCTGGTCAGAGATATAGGAGTGAAACTTAAACATCGTAGGGGTGTACCAGTGTTAAATGACCTCCTACCCACCCTTAGAATAGAAGATGAACACGATTCCAAGATAGTGTCCAAACTACCTAAGAGTTTGTAGCTAAAACCCATATAGCTGAAGAGATCAAACCTAAGCCTAAACAGTTCAAGAAAAAAGGGGGGAAGAGTCACAAAGGTCACACTAAGCCACATGATCAAAAGAAACTAATGATGAGGGTTGCTATGTGTGCGGGAAGAAGAAACATATGGCAAGAAATTGCTACAAGCGAAAATTCTATCTCAAAATCAAAAGTTTAAGAATCATTTTGATGCTTCCAAGAATTCTACACACAAGGTTCAAGCTAACGTGGTGACTCAAGGGACTGCACCCTATTTCTCTCATACTAGGTTTGTCTATTACCATCCCAAATTAAACATAATGTGTCAATCTACCGATTGGTGGATTGATACAGGAGCAAACATACACCTGTGCTTTGACCGATCATTGTTTGCATCATATCAGGCTAGCGATGAAATTGTGACCATGGGAAATTATTATGCTGCATGTGTGATTGACATAGGAAGAGTAGACCTGAAGTTCACTTTTAGAAAAGTCATCTCTCCAAAATGTGCAGCATGCTCCTGAACTTAGAAAAAACCTTGTTAGTGGGTCGCTATTAATACATCAAGGTTTTAAATTAGTGTTTGAGTCCAGTAAAGTTGTAATAACCAAACTTGCATCTTTCATTGGAAAGGGCTATGTTTGTGATGGCTTATTTAAGATGAATATTTTGATTGAATGCTCTTTTGTTTTATCATCTTCTACTTTGAACATTGAATCTCATGATTTGTGTGACATGATAGATTAAATGTAGGAACCATTAAGAGAATAATGCATTTAAATTTGATCCCTAAATGAATAATGCATTTAAATTTGATCCCTAAATCTAATCTAAATGAATCTAAATGTCAAATCTATGTTTAAGCTAAACAACCCAGAAAACCATTTAAATTTATTGATAAAATATATGAGCTATTAGGCCTGATACACAATGACATATGTGAAATGAATTGTGATTTAACTAGAGGAGGAAAAAGATCTTTCATAACATTCATAGATGATTTTTCAAATTATGTTACGTGTTTTTATTGCAAACTAAATATGAGGCTTTTGATTCTTTCAAAATCTATAAAACTGAAGTAGAGAATCAATTGAATAGAAAAATAAAAATTATTATGTCTGATCAGAGAGGCAATTACACATCTAATAAATTTTCTGGATTTCGTGAAGATTATGACATCATTCATCATACCACTGCCCTTATGCACCCCAACCTAACGGTGTTGCTAAACGGAAAAACCGAACGTTGTGTGACATGATTAACTCTATTTTGTCTAGTTCAGGTTTATCCAAAAATTGGGGGGGGGGGGGGGGGGGGGCGGTTTACTCAGCATGTCATATTCTTAATATGAGTACCACTTAGGGATAATGATAAAGCCCCATATAAATTGTGGAAGGGAATGAAACCCAATATGAGTTCCCTCAAGTGATGTAGTCTCTCGTTCCGACAGTCACATGGACGTTATGGTTGTTAAGGAATCATCTTATTTTCAAGGGGACGCTGATTAACTTTGAGAATGTATGGAGATGGTGGTGGGGTTTATAAAACATTGGGGTGTCTGTTGTGGGAGGGCAAGGAGGGTGAGTTTTCGGGGAGGCAGTAGGAGATTTCTTTTTTGGAATCGGGGTACTTGGTAGAACTCTCTTCTACCGGTCCTTAGTTCGGGTATTTCCTTTTACGTTTTGTATGCTTTGGGCCGTCGTCAAATTTAAGCAACAAAATTGAGGCATCTATCTACCATTTCATATAAAAAAATGACTTCCCCCAAAGAGTGGGGGTGTCTGGTGAAAGTCAGGGTACCTCCCACCAACAAGAGGAAATTAGGTCCCAAGACCACTGATTGTGTTTTGTAGGATATGCATGTCATAGTGCTGCATATAGATTCCTGGTTATACATTCAAACATTAGTGATATTAGCCCAAACACAATCGTTGAATCTAGGGACGTAACCTTTTTGAAGATACCTTCCCTATGAGAACTCCAATATCAAAAAATGTGGGGGGCGAATCAACTTCCGATGCTGGAACTTCTTCAATGGTTCAATCTCCTGGGGTTAAACTTGAATTAAGAAGTATAAGATCCAGGGTAGATAGAACTTTCGGTGATGATTTCCTCACACTTCTTGTAGTCAACCCTTTATCCTTCCGTGAGGCCATGTCATCATCTGATGCACCCTTTTAGAAAGAAGCCATTAACAGTGAGATCGAATCGATCATTCATAGTTGGACTCGCACCTCACTTTCCCCAGGCTGCAAGCAAATCAATAGGGTGTAAATGGATCTTTAAAAAGAAGTTGTGCCTAGATGGCTCTATCAAAAAATACAAGGCTAGATTAGTAGGTAAAGGATTTAGGCAAAAACATGGCTTAGACTAATAAATACCTATTCCCTAGTCACTAGGATTACCACCATTCGTACCCTAGTTGCGCTGGCTATTGTTCATGGACTTGAAATCCAACAAATGGTCAAAACTGCTTTCCTATATGGTGATCTTGACGAAGAGATCTACATGGACTAGCCATAAGGCTTTGTAGTTCCAGGCCCAGAGAAAGAGGTTTGTAAGCTCATTAAATCATTGTACGGGCTTAAACAAGCTCTTAAACAGTGGTACAAAATTCAATAGATTAAGCCGGTACACAAGTAATCCTAATCAAGGGCATTGGACTGCACTCACTCGTGTGTTTAGATATTTGAGAGGTTCTATTGACTATGCATTGCATTATACTGGTTTCCTTCTGTTCTTGAGGGTTAAACTAAACTGATGCTATCTGGATCTCTGGCTCAATTGATATAAAATCAACAGATGGCTTTGTTTTTATGCTTGGTGGCACAGCAATAGCATGGAGGTCTATTAAGCAGACACTCATCACTCGATCAACCACGGAGTCCGAGCTGATAGCTTAGGAACTTGCATCTAGAGAGGCAGAGTGGCTACAAAATGTATTGAGCGAGATTCCTCTTATGGAAACATCAATTCCTGCAATTTCCATAAGGTGTGACAATAAGGGCATAATTACCGAATCTCTATAGTCCAACAACAATGAGAAAATGTCTAGATATTTGCGTGCGAGGCATAAGTCGATCCAACACATGATTTCTTAAGGAATTACATAGTTCAAAGTGTTGTCGCACGTACTAGTACGGGTAGCTACATATGTGGATGTGCTCCCCTCGGCACACATCTGCACCTGGTGCAATGCATGTGCTGCCCCAAGTGCGATCATGTGCAGCCAGGCGTTCAAACCTAGTTTGAACAAACATCCCTTCAGGCGTTCAAACCCAATTCGAACAGGGTTCAAACGACCCTTTAGGCGTAGGCGTTCGAACCCAGGTTTGAACAGGCCTCAAATGACCCTTCAAGCGTTCGAACCCAGCTCGAACAGGATTCAAATGCCCATATACTATATAAAAAAATTAAAAACAAAATATACAATGTGTCCCAACCGCATATGGGATCCGCATATGTTTTAAACTATGAAAAACTATAACTCTAGAGTTTGTGAGGTCCAAGAGAAATCTCGTAGACCTTCTAACCAAAGGACTTGCGAGAAGACTTGTCCTTGAATCATTGAGGGGGATGGGGCTTCAGCCATTCACCTAAACACCAAACAACGGGTTCCCTACCCTTGTGATTGGAGATCCCATGCAAAGTGTTCAAAGGGTTAACAAAGCTGTAATGTTATATTGCGAGCACTGTAGAGGAAATTCCTCAACCCCAACCCTATGATGACAACGCTACACTGCAGTGACAAAAGGATGAGTGTCATCTCGTATTGGGTTCGACTCCTTTTCGGACAAGGTGTGCACCGGTACACTACCTTGGTGAATGCACAAACGTGGGGCAGTGTTCTTTGAGATTTGGGTTAAATCTCTAAAACATTCATGAAAGGATACGAAGCACAAGGCCGTAACGTGCTACCCCGCTAAACATGGCTCAATCATATTCCGTGTGTGACTAGTGAATTCTGATTAAAGGGGTCGAGTTTAAGGACTTGATCTACTCAGACTTCTCAGGGGGATCTATTCTACATTACTGAAGGTTTAAATCCACAAGGTACCTTCACCCATTACATGGTATAAAAACTCCATATAATTTTTGTTCTATTATCCCATGACATCATATGCATTTTTTGGTGAGTGAAAGATTGTGCGCTTCAAGGGCTTGAAGGCCCATTTGACCAAAATAAATGCTTTTAGTTCCCCTCCTTTCCTTACCCCTTTGTTTTAGTCCCACATCAGTTAAATGAGTAGGAAAAACCACCTTATGTATTAGAACACTCTATATACTTGTTGAGGACCTTCATAGGCCACACCAATGTGAGCAGGGCCCGAGATGGGCCGTAAGAGAGGCAGGCCCATGTGCACACAGGCCTACGCACACACACGCGCTAGGGCCAAGCCAAAATGAGCCTCTCGCCCGCTCGGTCCCTGGGCCCTTTTTGCACCATGGGCCTTGTCATTTTTGCTACTCATTTTTTGAGCCTCTCCTATGTAAGAACCGTGTTGAGATTCATTGGTAATCCAGTCTTCAGTTTGTTGCGATTGTTACGCGATGGTGAGATTGTTTGCACTTGTTTTTTACATCGAGACTACAACGGGCCCTCCCTTCTCAGTCTTTCCATTCTCGCCCATAAATACCGAGCATCTACTCATTAAGAAATCATCATCCAAAAATCCATTTGGGAGACTAAAAATACATAAAGAAAATATAATGAGATTACACTTTCAAAAACAGAGAGTTCGTTGCACTTTCGGCTCATCATCTTCGAATTGGGCAGAGAGCGCATGTGACATTCTCTTCTTCTTATTCCATTCTGATCTGGGCATTTGAAAGGTCGAAAGTCTGTTTGACATGGTTCTTCCATAACTTGCACCCTAGAAGGGCATACCAGTGATCCTATCTCTCAGTGGAGAAGCGCCGTCATCCCTGTGCGTAGAGGGGGCCTAATTCACATATGATTTTCACTCGCTTCCACTTATCAGATACGCATTTCTAACTTAGTTTTATTTTGTTCTGATTTTGTTTGCAAATTCGGTGCATGAAATCTATTTTCAGAGTTAGTTTTTCAAAGAATCAATGGTTTTGGTGTCTTTTACTAGAAAAAGCGTTAAGCCTTGTTAACCTCGCATTTTTCACCCAACAATACAAACCCAAAACACAGCAAGCCGAGGCGTTTAATATATTGAGAAAATAAAAATGCTTTTGAACCTAGTAAACGAACAGTTTCTATAACACAAGAATTCAATATTTTGCATGTTCATTCATAAATGTTGAGAAGGGATACCCATTATTTCCCAAGGGAAATGTGATCATGGATAGTCTCATGACAACTGATCAAAATAGTGAAACACAAAATGCTATTGTTTTCAGCAAGGTCAGTGGCAGATAAGAATAGATATCATTCATAGGTTAGCTGAGCCTCACATCATAACTTTAGCTAATAACCATTCATGCTTTAAGCTAAACAGTTTTAGGTCAAGTGGTTCAAAATAATACATCCAATTTACATCACTCATTTTTTTGTAGACATTCTTTTGTAATGATGAACGCTAACTTTTTCACTGAGTTGCCAAGCAACTACTGGAACTTCCCACAGTATTTTGCCTAAAAATATTCACAGGTATATGTTAATAAACATTTCAAATATTGAAAAATATTGCTCTTAGTCATAAAAAAGGGGAAAAAAGAAAAATATAGTGTTGGCAAGAACATGAAATCACATATAAGATTAGGCTTCCTGATGTGCAAATCAGGAGACAAAGTTCATGTGGCCCATCAAATGACCAATATTTCCATGAGAAACCCAATAAGGCCAGGTATCCTAATGTGCAAATCAGCAAACATAGTGATTGGGAATGAGGCCTGTCAAATGGCCAATATATTCTCAAAGATCCCAAAATCCAAACCACCTACACACAAAATTTCTGTTACAATTTGATTAAAACGTATTTTGACATCAAAGGGAATTTATGAAGACACAAGACATGTAAGACCATAGATGACCAACCATTTGGTCAAGTCACTCTTACTGATATCCAAGTTAATCAACATCTCTCTGAAAAGAACTACTGGGCAACTGAGACAAGTTAAACCACTCAGTAACTAGTGCACTTGATAAAACAAATTAGCGTGGATCACCACTGCAGTATGAATAGAGCAGGATAGTTCCATGCATGAAGAAACTAACATAATAGTATATGCCTGCCTAGAAAAAATTCACATGCAATACATTTCAAAAAGTGGAAAGATTCATTTCGGATGGGGGCATTTCTGTATTGGGGCCTCATCTGTTCATTTAGAGTGGGTAAATTTGAAATTGAATAACTCTGAGGTTTGGTTTTGGGGTTTTGTAGACTGCTTGTCTTCATATTCTCTCACCCCCCCCCCCCTCCCCCTTACTTTTGCTTTCCTTCGGTGCCTTATGGCTATGTACTGCTTTCTTAACTAGTAAATAGCCAATCTTTCTCTCCAAAATACATTTCAAAAGGAATATGTAAACATGCAGATAATGCAACAATTTTTTTTGTCTCAAAGAATATTCATTTGCAGATTACTGAATATGTACCTCACAATTCAAAGGTGGCTCGTATGGATCATCTATCCCAGTAAAACCTGTCAAGTAAAAATACAATTTGAGAAATACAGCGCATAAAGCTGTTCTTATCCTAGGAGAATACAAGGCGGATCAATAAACCATTAGCAAAACCCATCTCAATAGAATGTAAAACCTATCATTTTCCGATGTCAGAATCTAGTGAAAAAGGAATTTTATAACCATGACTTGCCAAAATTTCAAATTCAAAATCAAAATTTGATAGAATGGGGATGCTTCGTCCTGGTCCACACACAAATTAGGCTTAACACCCCCTCAAATTGAAATTAAAAAAAAAAGAGTTAAACATATTGCAAGATGATCGTAGCTACATGTATATATAAAAGACTAACGAATAAAATGATGTCGTTCACAACTTGGAAAATGTACGAATTGAGAAAGTATCCATTACTAACCTTAGACTAATAAGTATAATCCCTACTTTAAAAACGGGAGGGACAAGATCTCCATTTTTATCCATTCAAGGGAAGTGGAAACCTCCTAAGAGTCAAATCCATTTTTTTCCACTCATAAAACTCATATGACATCTTCAACTAATACATACCAATTGGTATGTATGGATCAAAAAGAAGAGGATACGGTACTTATCATCTTCTTCCCAATGTATTTCTTACGTAGAGACAAAATTGTTGGCAACCTGATCTCCAATTTGAGTGTTTACATAGTGTAAAGATATTCAGCATGTATCATCTTCTCAAGCCAATACCGTCCACGTTACAACGGGGAACTCTGACATCTCCAAGAAAAACATAGAAGAAAGCTCAAAGTTGTTTGATATAAGGAAAACCTTTAATTTTTCCAGCACGTGCAAGTTTGTAAAGCCCTTTCGGGTCCCTCGCCTCGCACACCTCTAATGGCATGTTCATGTAAACCTACATAGGACCAATCATAACATCAGTGATCATCAAACAGTTATAGTTCTTTTGTATTTATATACGATAAATGCAAATTCAAAGATATATACCAACCTCAATAAAATTCTTGTTTGGCAGCAATGCACGGCAAGAATCACGATCTTTTCCATATGGAGATATCAAACTAGCAATACATATTAATCCAGCATCAGCAAAAAGCTTTGCTACTTCCCCTGAATCATACGAGAGGTGATTTGAGTAGAATGATTAATCGTATGCAAAAGTTGGAAAAAGAAAAAAAAGGAATAATGCAAATAAACACTCTGTTAGAACCATCCTTACCAACCCTGCGTATATTTTCCACCCTGTCTTCTGCTTTAAAGCTGAGGTCCTTGTTTAGACCATGCCTGAGGTTGTCACCGTCAAGGATGTACGAAAGCTTTCCTCTTGAGTGCAATTCTCGATCTAGAGTACATGCTAGTGTGCTCTTCCCTGATGATTATATGCACTAAATTAGATGCATTCAGCATGCAAAACCATCCATAAATCACAGTTAAAAAAAAAAAAGAGGTTTTTTTGAAGCATTCAATTTGGGAACTTCAAAAATCAAGTCCAGTTATCCAAGTTTTCCTTTGTTTCTATGGGTGCAAACACATTAAAACAATCTTCCCCAAGAAAATGTTGTTCCGGGTTATTATGATCTAATCAATAATACAATCAGATTACTAAAATATATAATATAGAATGGGATAGAGACTTTTTCATAATGAATATAGATAATTTCCTTTACACAATTCACACAGCACAAAAATTAAGCAGCCAATGCTTTCTAGAAAGAATTCAGAAACAGAAATGTAATTGGTACACACTGGTACGGTATTATGTAAATATCTCCTAGTAGATTTTCTGCAATATTCGCTCTCCAATGGCAACCTCTCATTATATGACCACATCTATACTTCTTACATAGTTATCAGCAATTTTGACTCCATGGAGAACCGACAAAATCACTACTGGGTCATAATAAACCAAACACTGGATGACTTGGAAAATTAAAACTCTAAATGGGAAAGGGAGGAGTTGGAAAACCAATCATCACCAAAATCTATCTCTTCCAAAAGCAAAAAGAAACATAATGACAAATAAAAAAAAAGCTCCTCGCATCTCCCTTCCATCTAATTCAATTCAAATTAACTCAAAGAAACAGAAAAGAAAAATATGTACATACCAGGAACAATCTACTTGGAAAAAAGACAGAATAGAGAACTAAGTGAGAAAAGAAACAATGGTGGCTTCTGGACTTCATAGGAGACATGTCATACAATCTAAAAATGAATTTAGGATTAACAATAATGTTAGTCAACTCAACACATTGGTTTACTGATTGAAAAATGCACTAGTGGGACCAGGGACTTCCAAACAAATTATATTGAAAGCCACAGGAGCACATGCAAAAATCTAAACTTTTGTCTACATGTTTTTCGGTACTTGATAATTGATAGAGATGCAAAATGGTTAAAAGCATGGTAATAAATGAATCAGAATATACATCAAAGCTTGAATAACCAATTTGCACACCAACAGATCAACAGAATGCATTTGAACCAAAATTGGAATAAATACACAAGAAGAATTCATAATCATAATAAAACTTGCACTATTAACAAACCTGATCCACTGAGTCCCGTAATCCAAACAACACAACCCTTTTGATTGAGCAGCTTCTGCCTGTCGGATTTCCCCACTGAACACTCTTGCCAGAAGATATTCGCCGGATTCCCCAACGAAGACATCACGGCCTGACCCAATATATGTCTTCAATCGATCAAATCTGCATGGATGCCATTCAATATGTATCACCCCAAAAGCACAGATTTTGAAACATGGGTCATTTTTAAATGCTCCAAAAATCATCAAAAATAGAAAGAAAAAATTAGAAAGACAAAAAATGAGTTCCAAAGCTATATATACAAACACGCGCACACACGCACATATCCACCAAACAAAACAACAAAAAAATTATTCATATAATCCAATAACAAAAAATCCAGAATGGGTTTCTGAAAAATGGATGTCATTCATAACGTATTGTCCCAAAAGCACAGATTTTGATATATGGGTCATTTAAAAATACTCAAAAGATCATCAAAAAAGAAGGAAAAAAAAGACAAAAAAGGGCTTCCAGAGCTATTATACATAACACATAAAAAAACGATTCACGTAATCGAATTAAAAAAAATCCACAATGGGTTTCTCAAAAATGAATGCCATTCATAACGTATGATCCCAAAAGTTCAGATTTTGAGACATGAGTTATTTCTAAATAATCCAAAAACCATAAAAATCACAAAAAACACAAATAGGAATAAGAAGGAATAAGGGGCCTCCACTTCATCTTCATGAATCAAAAAAAAAAAACCATATAAACAAAAAAAAAAGATTTATGTAGTCAAACAACCAAAAAAAAACCATATGGGTTCATCAAAATGAGTTCACATTCGTCATAGGGTGAACAATATTTCAATCAATGATTTTAGTAACTATGGCTTACCAAAACCCAAAATTAAAAACAAAATTAAAAAAAAAAACACATTGAGCACCCACATAAAGAGAAATCCAGATTATAGATTTTGCTGTTTGGAAACTCTTCTTTTCAAAGAAAATAAAATAAAAAAATTCGAGACTAAAAGAAACGGACGGCCAAAAGAAACGGTGGAAGTCTTGAAGAAGGCGCGTTTTAAATG
The DNA here is from genome assembly GCA_030737845.1 of Acorus calamus. NCBI lineage: Eukaryota > Viridiplantae > Streptophyta > Magnoliopsida > Acorales > Acoraceae > Acorus > Acorus calamus. Next base: position 29,508,207 of record CM060863.1, on the reverse strand, counting down.
GAGGTCCGGCTTTGATGTTCCCGCGGACCACACGTGAACGAGGAGTAGGTTTGTTAACCTGTTTTCTTGAATAAGGCATTTGTGACGTCATTCGAAGGTTGTGAGAGCCATGACAGGATTAATACATGTGTCCGCCGATATGGATTACCATTGACGTTTGTCGCAGGCTATTCTTGGTGGGGGGATCAGGGATGTAGGGCTGTTTGGATGCAACCATGGAATAAACATATGTGCCCGTTTGGATAGAGGCATAAGTTATTCTGAGATTTATACTTATTCCATGAATTGTTGACTTTATCAATGGAATAAGAGATTTTATGTTTGGTTGTGTTTTCAGTTATTCTCATTAGAAACGTAATAATAAAGGTTAGAGTGTTTGGTTGATAAAGAATAAGATGAGAATAAGGTGTAAAAAATTGATTTGACATGTGGGTCCCATTGATATATAAGAGGTGATGACAGCTGATTTGATGTGATGAAATATGATTTGATAGGTAGGTCCCCTTATTCCAGTGAAAAATAACACAATTCCATGGGTAGACTTGAAATAATTCCGCATAGCTATACCCCCTTATTCCATCTACCCAAACACCCTTTTTTCCTTATTCTTCTCAATTCCTTCCCTATTCCACCCCTATTCCTCTAGCCAAACAGCCCCCATGTCATTTTCAGCCCTTAATCAAACTTATATCTAAATTTTATTTAAATTTTAAGTAAAAGCTTGATTTAATATAATATGTCTCAAACTATCATTTTGCATTTTACTCAAATCTTTTTAAAAATTCACATTTTCTCCTAGTTATTTCCTATAAACATTTTCAAAGTTTTTTTTCAAAAAAATTTACTACTCAATTTTTCTTCTCTTCAAATTATTCAAATTTAAAAATAATAATCATTCAATTTTTTGAAAAAAAAGTAAAAATAATATTGTTTATTAGAGTAAAAATAAGAAACTAAAAAAAACAAATACCTCTTTTTTTTTGAGTTTCAAGAAATAGTGAAAATTTTGGGAGAGAGGGATGTGAGAAGGCATCTAATATAATTCAACTAAAGATGGAGTTGAAAGAAAAAAAAGTCACCTTGAAAGAAAATGTGGAGACAAATGAAAAAAGAGATGTTGAAAATTTAGGTAAAGATTTGAGTCCAACTTGATTTGAGTAAAGATTTGAGTAAAAATTTGATTTAGTATGGGTAAGATATGTAAATGGTTGGAGAGGGTTTTAAGTAATTTTTACTCAAATTTAAATTTGAGTAAAAATTTATATACAAAATTGGAGATGATCTAACATATTACTTTCCTCTTTTGTTTTTCTTATTATTTGTTGTGTCATCATTATATTCATATGGTTTTTTCAACAAGGAGTTCATACAATTCTTTGTAAAAGTATATACAAGTATATATTATCATATGGTTTTGTCTTTGCCATCCGATCGAGTTTACATCGATCGGATGGTTACAACCGTGTAATATCACGAGTATATATATATATATATATATATATATATATATATATATATGAAATGATTAGGTGCGGCCATACGGCAGGTGCGAACTGCGTCTATAAAATGATAAATAAAATAAAATATCGTGGTATATGCGTGGATAAATAAAATATATACCTTGATAAGCTTTAATGAGGTATATGCTTCAATAATCTGATATATCATCTTTATCGACGCATATACCTCGATAATGATGCATATACGTGGTTCGCACAAGCCGCATGGCCGCACTTAATCATCTCTATATATATATATATATATATATATATATATATATATATATATATATATATATATATATATATATATAGTCGACTGATTAGGTATGCTTGATGCAAAGCATGCCATTTGTATAAAAACAAATTGGTTAAACATGTGACATTCTTTTTCGTTGTTATATATATAGTTGGTTTTGCAATGTTTTACAAGCTTATAATATGTTTTATGTTTTTATATTTTATATATATATATATATATATATATAACAACCACCAAAAAGATATTTTGAAAAAATTACTTGGGATTGTGATATCAGAGGAATATCAAAACTCGATAAACTAAAATTTACATATGTTGTTCCAAGGATCATAGCATAACGATTCAGGATTTATCTGTATTAAGAGTAGATCTTAGGTTCGAGTCTTGAAGTTGTGTCAAAAATCATGTTTGTTTGGTGAAATTTGAAAGAATTTTCTGTGGGACTAAAACAAATAGGCGAGGGTAGTCTACCAGCTTGACAATAAGATCAGTTACGGAAGATTTCTCTGTCATAAAAAAATTACATATGTTTTATTAAGCTACTTCTTCGTAAACATAATTTGAAATAAATGACAAACCTATAAGCTATTGTAAATTTTAAATCTATTTGAACAGTGATATTTTCTTGCAAAAGATAAAGCATTTTACCTAAAATATATTATTTATTATTATTATTATTATTTTGGTGTAAGGGAGAAACATATATTATTTGTTTCATGCTAAATTGTTTATAGAATGACAGAAGACATGCATGCCAATGTGATATGAAATTCAAACTACTCTAATTGGATATGATTGTTTACAATTCTTAAATTTCCCCTTCATCATGGATTTTTGGACAAACAATGCATTTCAAGGGCCCTAATACACTGTATTTTTTCATAAACGTCGCACAGATTAATACAATTATAATTAGGGGTACAACTTTGATCGGTTGAACCGAATCCGAACTGATTTAAACTGATTTTTTCCAGGTTTGGATCAATAGTTTTATGTTTGGTTTGGGTATGGATTAAAATATTAATAAATCGATCTACATTGGATTAAGTTTGGTTTCATTTTAAAAAATTAAATTAATCAAACCGAATTGAATTAAATTTAAACACATGATTGTTTATAATCATATTCATTTAGATCATTTTTTATATTAAAAACTATATTGTTATTATACCATTAATATTCATTAAAAAATTAATATAATAATTTATACACATTTTGATATTTATGTAAAGTTGTAAATCAACCCCCCCAAAAAAAACTCTAACTCAAATTGGTAGGAAGAAAAAAAATTGGGTAATAGTTTAGTTCAATTTAGTTAGGGTTAACCAAATAAAAATCGATTCGATTCTGGGTTTTTGGTTCGGTTTGATTTTCATGTTAAATGTGAATATAATTTGGTTTTAAAAAATAGAACCAAACCAATCGAGTTGCACCCTAATTATAGTGTATACATATCTTTTTTTTCTCTAAATATACACTTTTTGTTAAAATACATACTTTTATGAAAAATGAAATATACATCGTGATACACTACTGTATTTTTTCTTTGATAAAATTTTAAAAATAACTTTTATACATTGTAATAGTGCAATATACATTAATAGTGTAGTGCACTATCATGGTTTACATGCGACTAGGAGAGCATTTCTATATTACAAACAATATTGCAAAATGGATCGAGAGTATCTAACACTCTACAATTTTTTTGACATTACCAACAAAAAGTAAAAAAAGTTACATTTGATCATCTTGTAGTCAATATGCAGTTTTGGATAACCTTATACACTGTATACATCTTTAAAAAAAATTTACATTTTCGATAACAATAATGATTCTCAAGCTTCATCTTATAGGCCCTATTATAAGTCCCATAAGGTGGCATGTGCTTAATACCTATTATGCCCTTCATGCTTCTTTAGGTAAATCTCCCCATAATGAAGGTGACGGTTATGATTTTTCTTTATGAAACCGTGCAAAGAGTGGAGTTTTAATTGCCGTTTTTTTTGTATTAATCACAAATGAATTGTTATTCATTCATAATAATCGATTTTTTAACATTATTATTGTTTTAAAGAACACATAGCAGCATATCATACATGTGTTTTGGAGGATATTTCAACCACTGATTTGATTTTTAGAGAATTCTTTAGCTTTTGAGGATTTGGAAGTCACATATTCGTTTTTTTTTTCTTTTTTTGATTTGGATTTCCCCTCATTGTCTCTGGCATTAAGTTTGGTATTTGTTAGTTATTTTAGATTCGTAATTGAATTGTATTTTGTTTATTGATTTTGTTTGATTTAAAAAAGCGTTTTTTTTATCATACTATGATCCTATTGGAATTTAAAATTAATCTTTTTTATGATCACATATTAAATTTATATTACATGTTTTAAATTTAAACATAATTTTTTTATATGTATTGATTGTCATTTTTTACATTTTGATTTGTTTTTGTTCTAATTTTATAAATGTATAACTCGATACTGTTACATTTTATATATATAAAGTTTGTATAATGTTATTGTTACATTTTTAACAGTTTAAATAGTCATTTTTCATATGTGACTTAAGGGTGCGTTTGGTTGCGCGATTGCAAAATTGATTCTGTAGGAATCTGCGATTGCAAACCTGATTTCGCAGGAAGCTCACTTTCTCAGCTTTTTGAAATCGCAGCTTTTGGGCACTATTTGCCTGCAATCGCTGGGTTTAAAACTGCGATTACAAAACTGTTTGGTTGCGCGATTACAAACGCAGCTTCCTGTAATCGCAATCGCAGCGCAATCGCGCAACCAAACGCACCCTTATATTTGTTACATTTTGGTAAATGTAACCGTCAATTAGTATTGGTTAGTTAGGGTATCGACGGCCCTCCTCTCTCCCCCTCCTCCGATGACGGCCCCAGATCGACCGCCCCCTTCGCCCACAGAGAACGTTAGGGTTTCTATTCCCCCCCCCCCCTCCTTCCCGATCCAGGGTTTCTTCTCAATGTCGGGCGTGTTGGTTTTGGCGTTTGTTGTGCGTGATTCGTTGTGGGTTTGCTTTGTTTGTTCTGAATTATGAGGAAAAAATCGGTTCTTTGATTGGTTTGAATTTGATATTGTCGCTCTTTTGTCCTCAATAATCGACGCCCTTGATAGATGAGAATTCGCAAGCTTTGTTTGAATTGTTTGCTTATTCGAGGTTTATTTGAGCTCCTTTAAGCAATAGCCGTTCTGTACGCATTGGTCTATCTCTGTTTTTTGGGGGGATTTCAAGCAGTGGTAAGAGATTATGATATGTCTTTCCTGTTTTATTCCACATAATCAAATACGTTTTTAAGAATTGATACAACACTTGTTATTTGAAATGGTCTGATAATCAGATTATAGTGGTCATTTTAATTACTGGATATCTTGTGTTATTCCACTTAAATTTTCATCGAACCCCCCCCCCCCCCCCCCCATCAAAATCATCCTTCAATCCTGGCGGAAGAGGCTTTTTTTCACTGTTGAATTACTAGAAAACAGCCCGATCCCATGCCTTCTCAGCCACAACCAATGCTTCTCTAGCCTTATCTGCCTCGACATCAGCCCTCATCTGAGCCACTCACTGCCCCGGCAGCCTCCGCATCCTTGGCCTTTTCACTATGCTTCGATTGGATTCATTGATTCGATACGAGTGGTTTAGAGTTGAGTCTTTCTTTAGCCCGGACAGAGCCTAATCCTAGTGATTTAGGCAAGTGGATTGACCTAATCTCACCAGTAGCAGTAGCTTACGTCTCACCTCGAGCTTATAACCTCGGCCTTCCTGGGCCTAGCAGCTAATGCTTCCGAACATGGAAAGGATCAGAAAGAATCATATTTCATGCATCCCTCCGGTCAAGATCCGTCATAAATCCTCCAACTCAGGATGTTTGGAGGAATGGTCGGAAATGCAGCTGGTCAGGAAGAGGGGGAAAAGGACAGGCGACTGGGATCAGCTATGGCGCAGCAGCTACGGATTGAGAATCAATGGATTTGGAAGCAGTGTCTCAGCCTGACCTTGGATTGAGACATTCTGAATAATCATTAGTTGGGTTTTGTGTTTTGTGCATCTTGTTGGGCAGTTTTTCTGCCCATTCTTAGAATATTGTTTTCTCTGTGAAGGGATAATTATTATTTTCGATCTTAGTGAGTGTTAGGAAAACATGTCTACCCGTACTTTGGTTTATTTCTTGGATTTTCTACTCCATACAAGCATCTGTTTGTGTTGCAAGTTTCTTTTCCTGATTATGCAGTAGTATCTTTGCTAATAGAGGAGACTATATAACTGATTCCCCTCATTTATAAGATGATTTTTTGGTTTTTATTGTTATTGGTAATCTACTTTGGGAGATGTGTGCGTAACATTGATTTTCTTTTTTTTAATGCAAACTGAGGTTGACATATTTTTCTGTTAAGTGTTTTACTTCCTGCAATTTTTTTTTGGATTGAATCAGACTTGAATTGGATCAATTCTTTGATTTTGATCTCAATATGGCCTGTCTTTTAGTGGTTAAATGTCGAATTTGTCAATTCTGCTTTCTTAGAAGTGTCTGCTAGAAATCATTTTTTTTGGTAAGTACATGCAAATCATTGATGCAACAAGGGGGGTTCTAATTATACATTTTTCCTTACAACTTCCATTAATCTCTTACTAGGCCTTGACCTTCTCTATCAGTAATATTGGCATTAATCTACTTCTTTGCCCCGGATATTTAATTTGATTCAAATTAGAACTTACGGTCCTGCTGTTTCTAAAAGCCAGCTGCCGACTGGAGCAAGTCGCCCAATTTTTGATAACATGGTACAAGTTGTAGTACTTCCTTTATATGATTATATATTTTCTTTCCTGAAGACTTTAATATGAAAATAATTTGCAGCAAGTTCTTTGTCCATTTTGAGCAACCCCACTTGCATGCCAAAGAGATTTCTTCTTCTTCTTTTTCTCTCTCTCTCTCAGTCTCTCTCTTTCTCGAAAGTCTTCCTTCTTTGTTTTTTCCGCCTACAATGCTGATACATCACTTAATCTGTCTAAAGTTGCATTAATTTAGCCTTTGCACAGTTGGTAAGCCACCCAACGTACAAGATATTTCTCTTATCATCCAAGAAATTTATCTTGGGATTTCCTTGCAACATTCTTGTACATTTATTTCTGAGTTCACTCTTTCATTACTTTCTCATGGATGAGAGGCAATGAGAAATTGTAAATCATTGTAGGAATTGGTATCCTCAATGTTATCAAATATTGAAACAATTTATTTAAAAAGTCCAGGAGGGTCATTTGGGCGCCTGGTATCACAACATGTTTTCTTTGTAACCTGGAAGATGAAGACAAAATATTTTTTCCTCAAATGCTCCTTCAATATGGAGATGTGCGGAAAAAATAGAGCTAGCTTGCAATTTGGTGTTGATTGCAGATCCATCAAGCCCTTGCAGAAGATATTCAGGAAGCTGGGCAGAGGGAGGGCGGCATAGTCTTTGAGGTGAGGAAGCCCTATGCTGAAAAAGCATGGTCTTCTATTGTTTGTGATCCATTCACCAAAGGGATCTCCATTTAAAGAGGGGAGATTTTGTGTTGAGTGATGGATCCTACTGAGATGTAGGTGGGACTGGTGGGTAGGTTTGAACCTTATTTGTATACATATGGTATCTTGCTGTGTTGCGGCTCTGTTTCCCCTTGTTCTGTTTTTCCACAAATCGGCCACTGAGACTTCTCACTCTACCCAAAACTGACACTCACTATTGATTCTGACCCTACAAGATACGATTACACTGTGTATTTAGAAAGCAGTTAAATACACTACACCTGATATGAGTATTTTCAATGTAGCTTGGTCTGCACTTCAATAGTTTCTCGTTTCTTATCAGCAAGACAGCAACATGTCCCAATCTGCCCATTTTCTTGTTGTCATCCCTCCTCTTAACCATTTTAACATTTGTAGAAATCTAGGATTGAATATTTTCCTCAGGGCCAGTCTTAATGTTCCAGATTATCCTGCTGTAGGAACATTAAATGAAGGGTGCTTGCATCCTCCTCAGAGTCACACAGTATCACATGAGGTAGAACCGCCTGGTGCCCAAATGGCCCTGTTCTTCCTTCTCAGGATCTTATCTTGGCACAGTATCCACACAAAGACATACAACTTCAAAGCTATTGAGCCATCAGTCTGATCACCAAAATATAGAAGATAAAAAAGATTGAGAATCCCACCATCTACTGATGTGTTTAGCTGAACCGCACGAAGCATCCCGGGCAGATTGTGAACATTTCCTCCTCAGGCCAGGGAACCAGGTCTCTAAACCAGTGTTAACTAACCATAACTTTTTCATACCATATAACAAAGATGGAGGCGAAACCTTGGTTCTTTATTAACAGTTATGAACGATTAGCCACGCATGCATGCACTTGATTTGAATGTTATTTATATAGTAAGGTGCAATTTCTCCATAATTCCCCAATAGTTTTACTATAATAGCTGAAATGGTTTAAGCTAAAAACACCTCCATGTAAATATATCAGCGAAAAGCACCAAGTCTTCACTTGGACAGACTGCGATCACACTGAGCATATAATATCCTACTACTACTTTTTGTGAAGGTGATATTCAATTTCATTGCATGAAAGCTGATAATTGCTTAGCATAGAGCACAAAATAACTCAAATCAAATGCACTGGATTCATAGTTGTCTGGGCGACGCCTAGGCGACTAGGCGGTCCAAATAGACCTAGGTGACCCCCCGCCTAATAGCATGTTAATTAAGCGGGCGCCTGGGCCCGCCTACCCCCCTAAATCACCCCTAGCCTGCCTTAATCACGCCTAGCCCGCCCAATCCCTCGCCTAACCTCAAAAATAAAAGATAAAAAAAACACGATCGAAAGATTGAAACACCACCTACCCTGCAGTCAACGGTGTAGTGAATTCTCTCGGTCCCAAGTAAGTCTCTATTGATTTTTTGTCTATCCCTCTGTGGAGGTAAAAATCTGCACTATGACACATGTCGTAAAGGCGGTATGTGGACTATCTGGCGTAAGGCCCATCAGGCCCGACCCACGAAACGCGATGACATCTGAAGTACTAACATGACTAGACTTGAGGATCTAGTCAGACAGTCATATCTCGGGAAGAAATGACACCTCGAACGATCTAAGGCACGACTAGACGACAGGTCTGGTCGGGCGACCTTATCGCTCATGAGCGGGTGATCTAAGGCACGATCAGACGACAGGTCTGGTCGGGCGACCTTATCGCTCATGAGCGGGTGATCTAAGGCACGATCAGACGACATGTCTGATCGGTCGACCTTATTACTCAGATACGAGAAATCTAAGGCACGACCAGATGACAGGTCTGGTCGGTCGACCTTATTACTCAGATACGAGTGGTCTAAGGCATGACCAGACGTCTGGTCTGGTCGGTCGACCTTACTCCTCGGTAAAGCACATGGAAGCATGACGCACGAACAGGAATGTCGGGAGATACCGAACAGACGTGGAAACAGTCAGAAGACCTTCAAACGTCTGTAATCGCCACGTTGGTACTTAATGCCCATTATCATCAAGATGTGGGTAATTAAGGACGACGTGGATGTTAAATGCAGGGAATGTTTCCCTTGAAAATAACCCACTAACTCTTAGTGGCAAAACGGTTATAAAGTAATCAATTGAACTACATGATACTTGATCCCCCAGGAGTACGTAGGCAGCCTATAAAAGAGTCGCGCGCCAACACTCTTACGGCATCAATGGATGAGATTCAAGATTCCACATTTGGATCATATCATCAGCCAGGCACAGTCTCTCCCTTTCCACTAAAAAATCCCTATTTGCATAATTCCACCACTTAAAATCCCTTACCCAAAAAACCTTTATTCAAAGTTCCGAATCCCTGAAATCACAAATTCAACTGTGAGGGGAAAATATCCTCCTCACCCTCCTATCTCTCTTTAAAATTTCTAAATCCTTATCTCATTCTCCCTCAATCTCTTCCCCCTTTTCTCCTTCTTTAATGCCACTAGGGTTAGATTATATTAATTTTGGTGAAATGGACATGCACTAATAAATTACTTCCATGTGTTCTTTATTTATAAATAACATTATTCATTTTAAGTAGTATTCCTGAAAAAATTAAAGAATGAATAAGCAGATAAATAACTTTAATATGATTACCAATTTAAATAATAAAATCTTAACTAAGCGCCGCCTCGGCGCGCAGGCACGCCTAGGCGGCTAGGCGTTTGGCGACCGTCTAGGCTCGCCTAGCCGCCCAGACAACTATGAGTGGATTAGAGCCACCACATCAATTTGACTCACCCAGATAGGCTTTTGAATTGATAAAAACCATCTATTGATCAAACTGAATCCACTGAATACGATTTAACATGAACCTCATATTCATCAAACCCAATCCAATATTCATTAAACCATCTATTGATCAAACTGAATCCACTGAATTCGATTTAACATGAACATCATATTCATCAAACCCAATCCAACACCTCATGAACAACCAAAGATTAAAGATCAAATCATAAATCCCAATGAAAAAGTCCCTAAACAATATTACGTCAATCTGTCAACCATATCAACAGATTCTGGTGGACAAACCTTTTTTATTCATGGAGTCCACATCGGGGTTGTTTCACTTAACAATATAAATGCTGGAGTTGATTTTTGAACATGTTCATTAAGATTCCAGCTTTCGGCTCGATGTTGTGTAGTGGAATGTTGAATTTGCATGGACTTGTAATGTTTGAATGATCACTCAGTAATGAACTCCTAGCTTCTGGATCTGAATTCTTTCTCCTGTTGTGCTGTTCAAAATTTTTCTATTTGAACCTCCTTTTGTTATCGCTGACTCTGGCGTTGGATGATTTAGCTCAGCTGCCATTAGTTAATAGGTGGTTTTCTTGAATAGCATGTCTGTTCATTTAATTATTTACATTTTATCAACCAGTCTATGCAATTAACATAGTATTTCACAGCGCAAATTTACCTTTTCTTGTGCACAGCTTACTCCACTGTAATCGTCAGCATGTGAGTTGCCTTGTAATTTAAAATACCAAGTGTGTTTTTATTCCTTTCTCATGTAATTGAATTATTTTATCAAGCATTTGTTAAGTTGAATTCATGATCCTTGAAGGCATCTGTCGTCTGGCACAGACTGATTATGGAGTTAAAGTGGGCTCTACGTCTCTCTTGATATAGGGGTATTTAACAACTGTAACACAATCTGGAGTCATTTTCTAAATCTTTGAACACGGCAGGCTTCGCATCCGAGTCCCTCATTCCTAGACATGACACGGGTTTGGCGGACCTCGCTGCAACAATTGCTGCTCTAAGGAACCACCCCACAAATCATATACGACAAACACAACCATGAGCGCTACCCCCCCAGGCGATCCAAGCAAGCGAGCCTTTGCCTACTTCGTCCTTTCCGGCGGGAGATTCGTCTACGCCTCCCTAATCCGCCTCCTCATCCTCAAATTCGTCCTTAGCATGTCCGCGAGCAAGGACGTCCTCGCACTCGCCTCCCTTGAGGTTGACCTCTCAAGCATTGAACCTGGGACCACCGTCACTGTGAAGTGGCGGGGAAAGCCTGTGTTCATTAGGCGCAGGACTGAAGAAGACATCAACCTCGCGAACAGTGTCGATGTGGCCTCCCTTCGGGACCCCCAGGACGACTCAGCTAGGGTTAAGAATCCGGAGTGGTTATTCATGATTGGGTTCTGTACTCATTTAGGGTGCATTCCGTTACCGAATGCGGGGGATTTCGGGGGTTGGTTTTGCCCATGCCATGGGTCGCATTACGATATCTCAGGGAGGATTAGGAAGAGTCCCGCACCGTATAATCTTGAGGTGCCCACTTATAGCTTCATGGATGGGAATAAGCTGATGATTGGCTGAGTTTGAGTTCAAATCCTTTTTGGTGATCTGCCAGTGGTTTATCTGGCTTTGAGTTTGAATAATTCCTCATGGCCTTGTGTGAGATCATATCTAATGTTTCTTTTGAAGGCTCAAAATCAAACATGTTATGTATGTCATTTTTGTATTTTAATTAACATTGTTTATATGGATTGGTGTTTTTGGTAAACGGTGGTTAATTTATCTGCAAAAACTGTGTACACTACTGCAGTTAAATGTCAAATCATAAATTTATGGCAGGCTGCATTCAGAGGTACTCATGATTTGCAGAATTATCGGTACAAATTAGTTTAGTTGTCTATTGAAATGGGCAGGAAATGATTGTAGAGCTCCTTATATTGATTTACTGTGCAACTTGATTTGCAGTTCTGTGGGATGCACCATGTTTTATCCTCTATTGATATCGTGGTATAAAAAAATTGAATGTACAGTTATATTAATTAAAAAGGGAAAGGCAGGAAAGCAACTAGAGATTTGGGTGGGAGATGTTGGGCTTTATGGTATGTAATAATTTCCTTGAAGAATGTTACATTCTTTCTTTGTAGTCATTTTTGTAGTTTCTCTTTAAGGAAACATTTGCATAATACCATTCTTTCATGTATAATCATGAGGAACACCATTCATAAAAAAATACTTTCAGCTTTAAGAGATAACTATATATATAACTATACAGTGAAGCATATGCTTTCACAAAAGATCAAATATATACTAAAACATTTTTCCTATATTAGTATATACTCCCTTCCCCTACTCTATTAACCCCGTTTGGGGTGTGACATAGTTATTTGCTTTTAATAGCTATATCAAGATATATAACAATTCATGTAGAAAAAGTATATTTTTGTTTGTTTGTATTTTTTATTATTTTCATTGGAAAACGTAAAAGTGATTATTCTGTTTATTGATTCACCTTGAATAAAGTGAGAATAAATAATGAATAATAGATGGATAAGAGTTATGATTTTTTAAATAACAATTATACTCCTACATAAATTATTTGTATTTGAAAATAAATGTGAAAGGTGTGTGTAATATGATAGATGCCACAATTTGGAATGTGTATGTGAGATAATTTTTAAAAAAGAAAGAAAGAGAAGAGTAGTTATATCCATTGATATAGATAAACTCTGATAAACAATTCTAGCACCCCACAGAATAATTATCAGACATTATCTAGACATAACTATTAGGTTTTTCCTTATTCTCCTATATTCCCCCTTATTCCGGATTTATGTTTCACCCCAAACATGGGGTTAAAGTTTTTATATACTGATTGTGGGGGTGAGCCCCATTTTCTATAGTGTGAAGAAGGATTGTTCATCTCGGATTTGGTGGTCTCCACATATAGCATACATGGATGGCATACATGGGTGGATGGAATGCCTTTTGAATAACTATTCTGCCCACCCGTGATAAACTCTTATCTTTCCCAAAAAGTGCATAAAAGCTTTTCTTTTCTAAAAAGTGAATGCAAGGCATGCGTAAAGTCATGGGAACTATAGAAGAGTTGGTTTCGTTAGGCTTTTCTCCTGCTTTTTTATTTTATTTTATTTTTTTTTTATTATTATTATTATAAATAAAAATGCTGTTGAAGCCTGATATATCATATATAAATCTTACCTAAACAACATATATAAGCTCATTCATCTCCTTAAAAACATTAACGTGCATATATCGTACTTCACTGACCATGTACCAAAATCTTTATTTTTTTGGTAAATAAATTCTAACTTTTAAATTGTACACATTGTGTTTCTAAAAAATCATACTTCCAACCCTGTAATGATTTTTTTAAAATATATATATACTCATCTAATGAAGTACATACAATTATTAAAAGTATATAAACCTAAACAAAAAAAAACTTTCATACACTAATCCAGTGGAGTATATAATATATTACACTACATTAATAAACACTCCTCTAGGCTACAAGGGGATTGCAAAACTAACCGAGTGTATTTGCACCTCCAAAAAAAACACATATTAAAGAGAGAATAATAGCATGCATTCGACGTTTTGCTTGTCTTGCTTTCCTGGCTAAATTTTCTTTAAAAGAAGCACCTACTGTTTTTTTTCAGACAGTGGAATCACTTTTACTGGGCTCATTGGTTTCCAGAGTGGATCTCCAATCTGATAATCACACATCTCATTTATGCAAAAACTAGCTTTAATTGCTTTGCTCCCACTAACAGTTATTTACAAGAAGGGTGCTGATAAACTCACTCCCGTTTGCCCCATATGCAGTTCAAAAATGATTAAATTTGATCTTTTCATACAAATAAAAACATTGACAAATTTATCTAGGTATATATTTCATTTTTCATAACAATACATACTCCATTAAATGAATATATACTTTTTATAAAAAAAATCAAAACAATTGTAGACTGCAAACGAGACTGGACATATCATTTTTTTTTTGTTTCGCCTCCATGGAAATTTCTGATTGGTTTTCCCAGGATTCCTCTGGAATCCTCTCACCTTCAATGACCTGACACTTACATAAGACTGAAATATTCATAGATGAAGGGGGGCCATATTGTGTATTCACATATAGATAAGGTTGGCAGAGCTGAGAACCTGTGTAAATGTCTCCTCTGCTCCTCTCAGTCTAGCACCACCTCCGGCAACCACTGGCAGCGACAACTATTGCGCGCTTATCTCGAGTACCTGTAACCATCAAATGGGATATCAATGGTTGTCTGTGAATGTTTATGTCGATCTCCAATTGGTTCCAACAAGTGGGGTCCAACGTTCAAGGACTCGAAAAAAACATTGGGGTCCGCCAGCTTGTTGGAACACAATTTATTGTTGTCATAATGCAGCTTTTGTCTATCTGCATGAGCAGTTGGAGGTTATGAATATGCAATCATATCACTACACTGACATTTTTTCCCCACAGAATCACCAACAAAAAGAGCAAATAACACTCTAATGATTCTAACAAATGATGAGATTAAAAGATAAGCACTCCCATTAAAGATAAATAGTAGTGGAAAGTTATCAAAATTCATCTAGCATAAGTAATTATCTATGTTAGCACGTACCTTGCTTGATTTGGTTGTAATATGAGTTGAGCTTGTTGTAATCCATGGATGATGCCATCAGCAACACACAGACGAAGTGATCCTTAGGAATTTAACACTCAAGATATAAAGCAAGTGCTAATTCATTCCATTTGAGGACTAGGGACGATTCAGTGCAGATCTGTAACCTGAACATTCAATACAGCAAGACCATAACAAGAAATCCATAATGCTAATTTACCTCAATAAACTTGGATCACTTGCAACCTTTATTAGGTAATGTTTGAAAACACGTTTTGTTGATTCTGGTTTTGCGGAAATCAGAATTAGCCCTAACATGTTGTTCAAATGCATCTTTAAGTGAAAGGCTCATTTTTCAAATGGAGTTTTTGACACTTTGAAGCTATTGCAATATTAAACATCAATTTCTGATTCATAATATCACTTCATCCATTTCATCCATGAAGCCCTGATAAGGTACACAGTTGGAGATTTTCTCTGTCTCCATTAAAACTCACAGTATGAATTGGAAAATGTTCATTGAAACTGTAAAACTTTACATGTTATGATACAAAATAAAATTATGTGCAACTGAAGCCAAACTAGACAAGGAATCTGGAATCTATTTTCATTTCTTGTTCTTTCTTTCAAAATGCTCAATGGAGCTGTCAAAAAACAGTAAATCTCTGATAAAGATTTTGAGTTTCCGATTTTGCCTTCTCATCCAATTCACTTCTACCCATCAAGGCAGAAAAAAAGTATGATTTAATACACGGGTTGAAGCAAATATACAGTTTGTGCAGAATGTGATGTAATAATTTTCTATATGCCTTACTGATTTTAAAGATCCACAGTTTCCACTGGAAGTGACTTTGTTCTGTGAAGGGAGTTTGGAAGCTGAACTCCCGAGTAAAAACTCCTCGCAGTGAAAATGTGCTCCGGACTCTCGTGTTTGAGGACTGCCTCACAATGTTGGAGCTCCGATAGGGTCCCCAAATAGGGGAAGCTAATATGACATGATCCACCATTCATGTTAATGCCGTTAGAGGCCTCTTTTGAATAGACATCTTCAGAAATGGAGCATTTGGAGAGTTGGTCATCCACTCCTTGCGATGCTTCCAAAGGGCGTGGACTCATCCATCCATGCATTCCTCCAAAACACTGGTTCTGATATTTCCTTATCTCTATTTCGTAATGATCGGAAGGAGAATGGGTGCCTATGTCACTACAATGTGCTTCATCTGTTGATTTTTCTGATTCTATTTGGTTATCCGCATGTATGATCTTCTTTTCTTGATCTGAGGTGGGTGGTTCTGATTTCTCACTCTCTTCATAGAGTTCTACGGATCCATGCAAACTCAAATTTGGCTCTTCATGGGCAGACCAAATGTCTCCATAATGTATGCCATTCGACTGGCAAGAATGGTCAGTTTCCTCGACTTGAAACATGATTTCTTCGAATCGACCATGCATGGAAGCACAACAACACTGAAGAACTTGCGAGTTCTCGCCACCATGGTTGGGATTTTTGGGGTGGAGGTAGTCAAGGAGAGAACCCGTCGAGGAACTGTTGGATGCACAGTTGAGGCAGAAGCTTGGACTAGGTTTCCATATGGGTACCAAGGAAGTGATCTCTCCATCTATCATGTACGCTATCTTCGTCACATTTTGATCGGTTATATCCAACTCTGCTACCATCTCTGTTGCGACGCCCAATGCAGTGTCAGATTCAATGTCAAAAGGGAAGTAGATGTTCCGAATTCGACCTGCAAGATTCCATATATAAACTTTTTTATATTACTCATGCGATATGAATTTTTTACAAGTGCAATTGGCTCAGGTTGACCGAAACTGAAATAAAAATCTTAATGGTCCAATTTTGGATAGGACCCTAATATCATTAGTTGCTAGATTAAGGATCAAGATTTCGTAGATTCAATCCAAAATGAACCAAATCAACAATTAAAATGAACTTGTTCTGATTTGTAACTCTTTTAGAGAGACTACGAACTTTTAAGAATTTGGCAGAAAACATTTTGACTCAACTCCTTTAAAGAATTCAAGCCATTTAATCTTTTTGGAATAGTATATGCTAACGTTAGATTGGGACTCCCACCCCATATGGAGAATGGATTGGAGTAATCAAAGTTTAGCACTTCGAATTGGCCTTTGTTGTATACAAATTTATCTTAGAAATTTCAATATGAGGCAGTTGTAAATTCATGACACATCTTGGTTGGTAAGTAATGACAGTTATGATTATGGTAATGTTGATAACCTATTTGTCTATCCCAATAAACTTAAAACAGATAAACATATCACAATCAAAAGGAATCTCACCTTCTTTATCAGCAATTCTTAGGCGAAGAAATATGTGCCCATCGTCTCTTCTCCTCCCCTTGATTGAGACATCCACGTCCGTGCATGGCTCATCATCATGGTTATTGAAAAGCTCAATTTCATGTGGTTCAATTGCATCAATGTTTTTGTAGTCCCCCCATCCATTATCTAACTCATGGCTTACATGGCCATTTGAGAAGCCATTACTAATCATGGGATGAACATTTAAGAACCCGTTGTTAATCATGGAACCGGCAAGATGGGGATGAAATGTAGGTTGCCTCAAAAGAGGCGCATTGTCAGCATCTCCAAGGAAATCAACAGACCTTGAGTCCAAGATATAATCATCAAGTTGGAGAAATGGGTCCTTCAATAGCTCCCTTGCAGGAAGCCTCTTAGATGCTGTAGCTATACATTTCTCCACGAATTGCCTCACTTCGGGGTCCTTCACTTTATACAACGCATCTGGTTTTTTACCCTGTTGAGGGGGGGGGGGGGGGGGGAATTTTAGTTGCTAAATCTCAATAAGAACACGCCCAAAGAAATATCAAATTATGTCTCGTTTAGAACCAACTTTCAAAAATAAAAACTATTATGTTGACCTTCCAACACATAAAAATTATAAACCCAAATCCAAAAATCAAAAGCTAAAGTCAAAAAAAAAACATTTGAAATTCGTTATCTGAAAACTAATTTTGCAAAAGTTTGACAATTGGTTCCAAACGAGGCCTTTGTAAATCAAATCTCATTCTTACAGAGATGACTTTCTTGTAAATCTGAGCAGGATGGGTGCATTCACTGTAAGGGTATTCAAAGGTGACCATCTCCAATATGCACATTCCGAATGAGTATATGTCAACCAGTTCATTGTATTCCTCCTGATAGACCTCCGGCGCCATGAACTCCGGCGTGCCTGAAAAAGGTAAACACAATCTAAATTTACATATATGTGGTATGAAGTAACACATACTTTCCCTCTTCGAGTAAGTCGATATTGTGGACTCACCAACACAGTGGGCTGCATGGGATTTGCGAAGGATGGCGGCGAGGCCAAGGTCGCCGATCTTGACCTCTCCTTGGTTGCCATTAATAAAAATGTTGTCACACTTTAGATCTCTGTGTATCACAGGTGGGTCATGGCTATGGAGGTAGAGAAGCCCCATGAGAATCTGCCTACACCAATGCTTCACTGCCCTTATATTCACCCTCTTGTGTTTCTGCCTATATCTACAAAAACCACCCCAAAATCTCAAATTGGCACCATAAATAATGATTTCAAACATAAACCAACACATATAAACAAAAAAAGGCAGAAAATTGAAGGGAACCCAATTTGGGACATACTGTTTGAGGGTGCCAGAGGTGAACATTTCAGTGACAAAATTGATGTTCCTGTTGGAAGTGTCAACCCAAGATGTGTAAAACTTCATGATGTTCTTGTGTTTAAGGGTCTTGAGGAGGTGGATCTCACAGTACAGCCTCTCCAAATCCTCAGGACTTTGAAGGAAGTCATACAACTTCACCTGGTTCCATGCCACCTCTATCCCCTCATATTCATCAAAGGCTCTATACCTGTTCACCATCCCAAAAACAATTCAAGACAAAAAAAAAAAACTTTCTTTGAAATCTAGAAAAAAATCATGGTGGGTCACAAAAACATACACTGTCTTTGAAGCTCCTTTGCCAAGTATTTCATTGTACTGCAACACAATCAAGGAATTAAAAAAAAAAACAGAAGACAACCCACATCAACAAATCAATAAAAAAAAGACATTGAAAAAAAAAAGATTAAAATTTGATACATGGTTATAAGACATACCCTGCCATATCTCCCAGTGGGATCAACCTCAACAAACTCTGAGTCAGGTACAGGTTCCTTGACATACATCATTTGCATATCAATGTATAACAACAAAAAATTTTATTATTTTTGCTTAGAAGACCATAAAAAACCAGTCTTTTTAAACAAAAAATGTGTTTTTGAGAGGGAGGAGTAGAAAAGAAGGATGAGGAACAAGGAGAGGGGTTACAAGAAAGATTTCTTTGGTGGGTTCATTAAAAAAGATGATTTTTATATATATATATATTTACAGCTCATACAAATAGAATGCTTGATATTGCAAAACTGATATAAAAGAGGGAAACCATGAGACAGAAGAGGACAGAAGAGAGAAGGTCCCCTCTCCATCTCATCTTCTTCACCATGACCCACCTAACAATTTTTTTATTTATTTTATAAAACTATAGAAATCTCAAACAATATCTCGTAACGATAATATCTCAAAACTTATCGTTAATTTCTCGAGATGTTGATACCCACGTTTTATGCATTTATACACTGACAAATTAAAAAAGGGCTACCTTGTTAACAAAAAAATTATATTAATTAAAAATTGAATAATATAAGTTTTTTAGAAAAAATATATATTATCTTATTAAACATTGTTTATTATTTTAAAAAATTTAAAACATATAAAGATTGTATTTGAAACTGTATGTAACTTTATTCAGTAAAAATGTTTGCGATGATTTCTATTATTATGTTTTGAAATTGCTGTGGGGAAATTGATCCCACTTACTTCTTGCAAGAACTTATTTCTTTAAAAAAAAGTTTTAACACAACACAGTTTACAGTTCACTATAAAATAGTCTTCATCTATTTTGATTTTGTTATAAATTGCATATATATCAGATGAGATATGTGATTTTATTTAAGATAGGTACATACTTTAATGAATCGTATAAACTCATTTTTATCATATATAATAGTGTAAATTGATTTGTAAAATAATTGAATGTAACAATATTTTTCCAGTGAAGTATATATTTCATTAGATGTTGTATATGCCATATTAAAAAATTTCTTACACTTACTAAAAATGGGTCCATTCAACTCGAAATGAAACGATATGTACTTTTTATCAAAACATATACTTCATTAGATAATGTTTACTATTTTTTTAAAAATGAAAACATGTGAGGTCTGAGTTTTAGTTGATGAATGTTAACATTTTCCATATTTTTTATGTTTATCTTTTACATTAGTAGTTATATTTTTTCCCCGGGCCCTTCCATTGAATGGCGTCCAGATGGGTATATAGTTAACAATGCACATTAATGAATAATTAATAATGTAAATATGATGCATAACAATGTAACAGTGTATGAAATTAACAATGTACAAATGATATTTCATTAGATAAAAATTGAAGTGACTGAAGGATCTAAAAAGGATTTTTTACATGTATAACGTCCAAAACACATGCTATTTATTATTATTTCACTCCAAATAACCTATTTAATTTTATATCATTAGAATATTTAAAAATTATACATATTTACCATTCTAATTATCTTTCATCCAAATTTGTATTTAAAAAATTAAATTATTAGATAAATTACCAAAGTACTCTTTTTTTTTTATTTTGCATATTTTATCTTACCAAATACAATATTTATAAAATAAAAATATTAATGTTGACATGAAAATGATAAATTTCTTCTTAAATCCAAATATATAAAAATTAAGCATAAAATTTATTTGTTAGCAAAGGTATAATAATTATTAATACTTACATAAGAAGAAATAAAATAAAATAAAATTAAATTATTTTGTCATTTTTACTTCTTAGTGAAGACTTAACTATAGTTAAATTCGATTTTTGGTTAAAAAGATTACAAATATGTACATTTTTTCATTAAAAATAATTCTAATGGTATACAAATGAATATATTATTTGTGGTAATATAAAATAAACAATATTTTTTTCTGATGGTATACAATCAAAATACCCATCTAAAAAATATAACTACTAAGCTAGGCTAAAAATAAGGGATTGAAAAAAAGAACTTGATAATTAATTTTTTTAACAAATATATAAACACACATTTTATTTTTTACTCAAGTATATATATTAATTATACTAATGTAAGATTAGAAAAGTAATTGCAAAAAATGACCCTGAATCATAATTTCATGATTGTTACATCACCAATTCCTTTTTTTCCCCTTATTAAATTGTAAAAGAAGTTCACGGGAGTTGCATTTTTTTTAGGTGGATCATGAAAACAAGACAATAAAATTAAAAAGTGGCTTGTTTTATCAGGCATACTTTTTGATGCGTGTCTCCTCTACATTGGAAGCTGTTTTTTGTTTTTCCAAGTGTGAGATAAATATGAGGCCATTTAAACAATTTAATATATTTCTAGAAATATATTGTTAGATAATTGATATTTCTATGATCCACTCATAAATTTTGAAGTTTGAAGTAGAACTTTGTGTTTTTACTTGAATTATGAAAATTAAAAAAATTCACTCTAAGGTGACTCAACACGTGTTCTTGTTTTTTATTGTTATTGTACTTTATAATTCAAACACCAAAGCCCCCGGGGATAAGTTTTATTCTAATATATATATTTATTTGAGTACAAGTGATTATAAATAAAGATAAAGTGATTTTGTGTTTGTTGTATTTTGAATTATTTTCGTTAGTAAACATAAAATAAATGTTTTGTTGTTTGGGTAAAATGTGAATAAAGTATGAATAAAGATTTATAAAATGTAAAAAAATAATGATAGTTGATTTGACATGTGATTTATAAGAAGTGATGACAGTTGATTTGACAGTGGGTCAACATATTCTTTGGGTGGAATAACCTATGATACATTTAATTTGAGAGGTTAATTGAAATCTATATACTATTTTATTAGGGTTTATTCTGGCATACTTTATCTGGAGTTATCTAGAGTAAACAAACATCTCAAGAATTTTTAACTGCAGATGGTTATTTTCATTTATGGTGTGTTTACAAGGGATTATATGGATATAATGAGATTATAGGGGGTTATATGAATTTTTTCTATTTTTTTAACATGTAACTTTTTCTTAATATAATAAAGATGTAAGTTATTATCATGACATGAGAAAAAAATTAGGCTGACTAATTATCTAACATAAAGTCAACTTCTCACTCAATGGATATCATTTTAATGGAAAATACATTAGCATTATATAATGACCCAGTCTTTTAGCCCCCGTTTGTTTCCGGTATAACCCTCCGAATAACTTTGGATAAATCTTTATAGAGTTGAAATATTCCAGACATATTTTATTATCTCAACTAAAATTAACAAATATGTATTCTTTTAATTATCTGAAAAACAATTAATACTTAAAAAAACCCTCATATTTTCAATTTTATCATTCTTTAAAGTTTTTTTCATTTAAATATTGACTGTTTTTAAATAATTAAAATAATATATATTTGTTAACATGATTTAGATAACCAAATATATCCAAAATATTATTGGAGGTTACATGGATTTTTCCAAAAAAAAGAAATATGATTCGGAGAAAGACAGGTTCAAATACTGAGAAAAATCGAATTTCTCGTTGACGACACTTTCTGTGTAAGTTCTTCTTCTTCTTTTATTTATTTAATAATTTATAGAGTCTTCAGTCTTGTTGTTCTTAATTATTAAAGAATAATGGGTCGTATATGTGTCACGTTCGCATACAAACAAACACAGAGAAATGCGAATTATTATTTTATTAAAAAAATTTGGAGGGTTTGATTTTGGTTTATTTTTGACCGTTGAAAGTGATGCCATTTGTGACCAACCGTACACGTTTTTAGGGCTTTCAATTGATGGGGAAGGGTTTAAAAATGACAAAGAACTCTCATACACTCATTCACTGTTTAGTGTATAAAAATTAATTTTTTTAAAATATATTAATTTATCTTAGTGTATAATTGATATTTTATAACATTACGTCTTTAATAGATGAGCGTACATGCATTTAAAAAATTTTAGGTAAAGCAGTTGATGGGATTGTACCAAAAAAAAAAAAAAAAAAGACTAAACACATATATCATTTTTTAATTACTGAAAAATAATATATCTAACCTCGTGTATAGTGGATTTGTAACCCTATATTTTTTTTTGAGTAAAGGCGGGTTCGACCACGCAACCTTCCCTTAGAAAAGGGTGTGTATCGACCACCCTGCTAAGCTACAACCCTATATGTTTTCAGATAATCAACAGATCATTATATATAATAATAATAAAAAGATAGAAGGTAAAAACTATATAATCAACAAAAAAAACATGGAAAGAAATAAAAATACATTAAAAGACGTATTTGTTTAGGTTCTAGACTTTCTCGACATATCAAATCACGTCAACATTTATATATAATATATATTTGTATAAAATAAAATATCATTTGTATATTGTTATTAACTCCACATACATTATTAACTCGTACACTATTATGCAATACATTAGAATCTTATCTAATATATGGTTGACAGTTGACACACGACCTAAAAAAAATAAGGGGTTACAAATAAGTATTTAAAATTTATTTTCTAGAAAATTAATTAAGGGTCTTCTAAGTCACCTTTATATTTTTTGGGTCCCTAATCCTTTTAAAAATATGTTTAGGTCCTTATTTTAGTATTATATTATTTCTAAGTCCAAATTAACAGATATCTTCAATACCATTAGTTCACACGTCCAAAATATCATTTGTCTAGATACATTATTAAATCATTTGGATATATTGTTGATGTATTAGGATATCCACATCACCATTGACTACAAAGAGAAGGACATGAGAGAGACAACTGGAATATATAGTGAGAGGGAGACAAATCAATGGATGACATGGGGTTTTTGAGAGAGAGAAAAAAAAAAACCCAATGATTTTCAGGTGTTGAAGAAGGTGTTCTGCACCGAGTAAAAGAGAGTGGAATGGTATTTTCAGTGCCACAAAACATCCTATCTAACTACTATTAATTCCATAAACCTAGAAATAATATAATTTCAAAGTAGGGACCGAGAGATACATCCAAACAGACGTTACACATGAGGGACCTAAAAATAACATAGGAGGATGACAATTAGTTTCTCCTTGATTTTCTGTATAGATTAAAAATTAAATTTAGATTGTATTAGGAGAGAAATGTGTGTATGAATGAATATCCATTACAAGTGTCCAATTCAGTACCACGGAAAAATCGTACGGTCAAATAATAACGTCACACCTTCCCTTGTTGTGTCGTTTTTGCCCAAAATACCCCGCTCGAAACAGCAATCCACGTACGTTGAACGCGAATCCAACGGCGCTCCTTCCACGCGTACCGGTGGGTCCAACCCAACCCGTAGGACACCACATCCGAATCGTCCAATCGAGTGGGACCGGGAGGTGATCGTGGTCTTATTATCACCGAGAGTGAGTCGCGTGTTGCCGTACGTACGGGTGGTTTCGGCCAGCAGATTTAGGAGAGACGTATGGATAAAGATAAGATTTGCCTGTTTGGCTGTTTTCTTGCCAGCTTTGCCATAACTGGCTATTGGATGCTTGTTTGGTTGTTGTTGTTATTATTATTATACATATTTATGATTTATCTTGTTTGGCTATTGGATTTGTTTGGGTTGTAACTTCTACTAATACAATTTGAAAATGAGCGTTGTCCACTCCACGCTTATGTTTGGATATAAAATAAGATTTATTATGATATTAATAGTTATATGAGTATAACAGTTGAACAAATGATTTTGTGTTTATTTGTGTTTTAAAGTATTCTAATTGAGAAATGTAACAATAAGGTTTTGTTATTTAGATAACATGTGAAAAAAGTATAATAGACAATGATTTATAAAATGTGAAAAATGGTGATAGTTGATTGATAAGTGATTTATAAGAGGTGACAATAATTGATTTGATAGTGGATTCACATATTATTTAGGTGGAATAACCTAGAATAACTTTAATTCTAAGGATTAGTTAGAATCTACATACCACTTTATATCAATTTATTTTGACATAGGTCATCCTATGGTATTCACTACATCCAAATATCAAAAATTAGTTATTTTGTTTTATTCTATGTTATTCTGTGGTCCATTCCGTATCCAAAAGGGGCGTAAACATTTTCTTTATATCATTCAAATTCTTTTACATATTTTACAAATGAGTTAATTAATAAGACTATAGACGGTTTGAGTCTACAGTTTTTTTTGAAAATTTGTTAATTAAGAAGAAAAAAAAAGTCTCCAGTGATCATATCACAACGGTTCAAGGCTTATCCGCGTTAAAAATAAATCTTGTTGGGTTCGAGTCTTGGCGCTGACTCACTCACATGTTTGTTTGCGATTTTCGAAATAAGATTTTGTAGGATTTGGATAAACAGATGAAAGTATTCTTCTCAACTTGACCGTAAAATCAGTCACAGGGGTCTCTCCCATATAAAAAGAAAAATAATATTTTTAATTTTAATGTAAAACCTATGTTTCTATGGATGACCCTAGAGTTAGACAATCAAGGTGGCCGTGTATGCCCTTAACTATATAGGATCTCAAAAATCCCTAAATCAAATGTTTTATATTCTTTTTTTTTAAACGATTTATTTGTTTTTTTTAAGAAAATGGTAGACATTCTATTCAATCAAATTTTGATAGGTGCCCAAAAGAGAAATACAAAGCGATCACTAGCGAATCCTACTTTGAACTCGTCGATCACGACTATTACTCAATTATAAATTTACCATCAACTAGCGTGACCTTATGGCCCCGCGCAGCAAAGACCTCAATATAACACCTTATAAAATGAAAAATAGACTCCCAAATGTTCGGAGAACATTTTTATTTGTTTTTGTTAGACTGTTAAAAATTATTTTATTAGCACGACTAATCTTGTTTCTGATTTTTTTAATTGTTTTTTAATTTTATACTTATTTTATTGGAATTTGATAAAATTACATTTACTTTTACAGTGATCACAAAATTAATCATGTGAATACAAGAGACCCTGTTTTAAATCTTTTTCCCGAACATTAAATCTTGTTTGACTAGGTTCAATTCAATTGTTGGTTTTTTTTTTATGAGTGTTGTTACATTTCCAATCTTAATTATTCTCATATGCTTCGTTAACATTATATACTTACATTAACGAGGTATATGTTTTGATATAAATTTTTTATATTTTTTATAATGTATCTATGAATTCATTGAAATATAAGTTTAATTTTCATACCTTAATATGAAATATATATTATTTTTTTGTGGTCCATGTGTTAATGTACATGTCAGATCATCACCTTTTATAAATAAGTGAATCAACATGTTAAATCATTTTTTATATTATAATTTATTATCATTATAAAAACAGATTTTGAAATCCTATTTAAAAAAATATTTATACGTACATTAAAACTATAAATTGTTTAAATTTCATTAGATTTGATGAATATGTAATATAGGTTATTTTTTAATTAATTTTAATTAATGTGTTAGAAAATATCATTTTATATAAAATTTATAATATATATATATATTATTTTTTTAAATCTTAAAATAAGATTAGAAGAAGAAATAATGGTTTTTTGATAAATTTGCAAGGGGTTTAATTTTCTAATTTTACATTGACATTTTCTGATTTTCATAAGTTTAAGAGATTTTCTTTGAGAAAGAAAGTAAATTTTAAAATGGTATTACAATAATTTATCATATATGATTAGAGTTAACCACAAATTTGATTAGTTTCGGTTATGGTCAGTTTAAAATATATATTTTCTAATAAAATAGTGATCTAAGACGATTTACCAATTTTGGAGGGATTTTTTTCTTCTGGATTTTCATAAGTTTTTAGGTAGCTACGTGGATTTTTTCCAAATTAATCATGTGTGATTTGAAAACATCGTTTAGAATTTTTCAATCTTAAGTAAATAAAATCAACCCAATCGTGAGAATATAATTGTTTATAACAAATGATATCACAATTAATAATGGATGTGATGCTTTAGGTAGGGGTGGTCAATCTAATCCAACATCTTTCTTTGCACAAATCCGTTGAGTCCATAGAGTCCTAATCTTTCTTTTTTTAGGTTGGCTAATCAATGTTTCTGTCTCAGTCACTCCCTCTCTTTTTATGGGAAAAATCTATATAACCCCTCTTAAAATGTCCATAATTCATACAACCTCCTGATTTTTTTTAAAGTCCATATAACCCCTTGAAAACACCTATGTAAATCCAAATAGCATCTTGAATTATATTTTCGTTGACAGATTAGATTGTTTTGTATATATTTAATTTGATTAACCCTGACTGAAAATATAATATACAAAAATGTCCCTTACAAGTTGTTAAAAATGTGTGAAAACTCTTTTGTAAATGATGATTTTATCCATCTGAATATTTATTTTTTATAATATATTTAGAGGATTAAAATCATCATTTACAGATAGATTTTTTGCATTTTTAACAAATTGTAGAAGGTTTTTGATATACTGTATTTTCAATCATAGTTAACCAAACAGAATATTCACAAAATATTCTTCATTTATCAACATAAATTTATCTCAGAGGGTTATTCAGATTTACATGTATAAATGTTTTCAGGGGGTTAAATGAACTTTAAAAAAAATCAGAAGGTTATATAGATTTTGGACAGCTTACAATGAACTTTAAAAAAAATCAGAAGGTTATATAGATTTTGGACAGCTTACATGGGGTATTTGGATTTTCCCCCGTTTTTTATTGTTAGGCCTAGGCGACACCATACTCGGTGCATCTGGAAGGCAAGGACAATGTCATTTTTTTTTCTTTAATCAGGACAATTATCCACACTGTATCTCGATTATTTTTTGTACCCTTGCCAAACCAGCATAAAAGATTCACGTGGAGTAAGATCAGATGCAATACTAGGTCCTAATATGCCATGGGTTGATCCCTCATCATTTCGCAAACGAGAATAATTTATGTAAACATAAATTTTACATGAAAGTCTAAGGCCTTTTATTTGTTGGATAAGCAGTGAAGGTAGTGTTTGACACTGCATTCCAACTGCAGTTGCGTTGGTAGACGATGGTGGACGCGACCGTCTAAACAAACAAAAGAAGTGGCTACTGCATTAGATGTTCGAGTTTGCGTTGCATTTATATTTTTTCGTCAGTTTTCAACACCCTAAAATATGCTTTTCGGACTGCGGGGTACATTGGCGGACGTGGGCAGTTTCACTACATTGCCAAATGGAGCCAAAAATCAAATATATGATTTTGTAATTGTAAATTTTATTGTGAAACATTGAGCCATGGATTTATGCCCTAATAACCACTGCCTTGATCGAGTTCTAAAAATTTATGTGGAATTACTTATCTTCATTTTCATCCAAACCCTGATTCCATCTTAGATGCCTATATTCATGTTTGTCAAATTTTGTTTGGTTGGTGATACACTGTAATATATATTATATGGTTCTAGTGATACATACCACACTTTTTTTTTTTGATGAGTCATTCTTGCCACACAATGACACAAAACTAAAAAATAAAAAGAATCCAATCCCTACAATTACAAAAACGTTTCCTTTTGATTTCATTTTAATTGAATTTGTATTTGTAGTTGCCGGAAAGTGGTTGAAAAATGAAGTTCTAATTCTATTTTTGGAGAACTAATATTTTCATTAGAATTAGACTTTAAGTAATTTTAATTGCATTGTAAAAAATATGTATCTGAAATTAAAACATAAATGTTTGCTCTATTAAAAATCTAAATAATAATTATTTCCAAGAAAATTAAACAAATTGATCTATAACAAAAAAAAAAAACTACAATATTATTTGAAAAACATGAATTTGCATATGGTATGGGAGGGTGCTACTCCACAATTTAAAACTAAATCCTTTTGTCTCTTATCAATTAAATCTAATAGAACATGAGATTAAGATTTTACGATTTTTTATAACCCTTTCTATTATACTCCTGTTGCACTATGATAAACATTAAATAATCCATAATCAAGTATGATTTTATGTGGTACTCAATGTCTATAAATTTCCTTTCGAGATGATTTTGTCTCACTATGTCCAACACTTCAGAATTTATAATTTGAGTTCGGAAATGAAATCGAATAGTAAACATTATTTTTATTCATTTTTTTAATTAATTTCATGCAGTCTAGCACATGCATGCGTGATGTGAAGATCGATATATGAGATTCACTTAGTGTTGGAATACATCAGTTTGGTTCTCAATAAAAGACTAACGCGTATAAAAAAAATCAAACAATTTATATGTTAGTCATGTGAGGGGACAAACGCTAACAATTCACTGGAAAACTAATGAAATGAATACTGACTAAATCCAAATCAAAATTAAGGTCCTGTAATTTAGTGTTCAAAGAATCAGTGTCTTCTAGATCACTTCAAGTCATGAGTACTCAGTAGGACTAAAAAGTCCAAGCTTGTCTCCTCTCTCTTCTAAAAAATTAAATAAGCAAACCTAATGGATAGAATAATGACTAGATCCCGTTTCAAAATTAAGGGCGATATTTATTTTTAGTCTCAATTTCAGTCTTATATAAGTTGATAGAATAATTTATCATATATGATTAGAGTTAATTATAAATCTGATTAGTTTTGATTATGGTCGGTACTAAAATAAATATTTTCTAATAAAATAGTGACCCAAGACGATTTACATAAGTTTTTTGGTAGCTACGTGGATTTTTTCCAAATTAATCACGTGTGATTTGAAAACATCGTTTTAGAATTTTCCAATCTTAAGTAAATAAAATCAACCCAAACGTGAGAATATAATTGTTTATAACAAGTGATATTACAATTAATAATGGATGTGATGTTTTAGGTAGGGGTGGTCAATCTAATCTAACATCTTTCTTTGTACAAATCCGTAGAGTCCATAGAGTCCTAATCTTTCTTTTTTTAGGTTGGCTAATCAATGTTTCTGTCTCACTCCCTCTCTTTTGATGGGAAAAATCCATATAACCCCTCTTAAAATGTCCAAAATTCATACAACCTCCTGATTTTTTCTAAAGTCCATATAACCCCTTGAAAACACCTATGTAAATCCAAATAGCCTCTTGAGTTATATTTTCGTTGACAGATTAGATTGTTTTGTATATATTTAATTTGATTAACCCTGATTGAAAATATAATATACAAAAAAGTCTCTTACAATGTATTAGAAATGTGTGAAAACTCTTTTGTAAATGATGATTTTATCCATCTGAATAGTTTTTTTATAATATATTTAGAGGGTTAAAATCATCATTTACAGATAGATTTTTTGCATTTTTAACAAATTATAGAGGGTTTTTGATATACTGTATTTTCAATCAGGATTAACCAAACAGAATATTCACAAAATATTCTTTATTTATCAACGTAAATTTATCTCAGAGGGTTATTCGGATTTACATATATAAATATTTTTAGAGGGTTAAATGAATTTTAGGGAAAACCAGGAGATTATATAGATTTTGGACAGCTTACAAGGGTTATTTGGATTTTTCCCCTTTTTTTATTGTTAGGCCTAGGCGACACTATACTCGGTGCATCTGAGAAGGCAAGGACAATGTCATTTTTTTTCTTTAATCATGAGTGATTGAAATAAAAAGAATGGTTTGAAATATATTATAATATCGCGGGTGATTACGTGCGGCGAACGGCGGGTGTGGCCGCGACGTGGGCCGTTCGATCGCGAGTCCATCGCATCGTGATCGACGGCCCGTGATCGCTGCCGCACCCGCCGTTCGCCGCACGTAATCACCCCTCATTATAATATAGGTTGAGTGATAAACCACATCATCATAGAACTCATTTATGGCTTATCAGATTTACTATTTTAAAATGAGTCTTGACGTCCAAATTTATTTAGGCGGAACAAAAAAATTTCATTTTAATTTTAAAATCAGGACGATTGTCCACATTGTATCTCAATTATTTTTTATACCCTTGCCAAATCAACATAAAAGATTCTCGTAGAGTAAGCTCAGATGTAGTACTACTAGGTCCTAATATGCCATGATTTGATCCCTCATATCATTTGGCAAACGAGAATAATTTATGTAAACATAAATTTTACATGAAAGTCTAAGGTCTTTTATTTGTTGGATAAACAGTGAAGGTAGTGTTTGACACTGCATTCCGACTGCAGTGGCGTTGGCAGACGATGGTGGACGCAACCGTCTAAACAAACAAAAAAACTGGCTACTGCATTCGATGTTCGAGTTTGTGTTGCATGTATATTTTTTCGTCAGTTTTCAACACCCTAAAAATTGGATTCTTTTTATTTTTTAGTTTTGTGTCATTGTGTGGCATGAATGACTCATAAAAAAAAAACAAGTGTGGTATGTATCACTAGAACCATATAATATATATATATATATATATATATTACAGTTTATCACCAACCAAACAAAATTTGACAAACATGAATATAGGCATCTAAGATGGAATCAGGGTTTGGATGAAAATGAAGATAAGTAATTCCACATAAAATTTTAGAACTCGATCAAGGCAGTGGTTATTAGGGCATAATTCTATGGCTGTTTGACAATAAAGCAAGATTGGTTATTTGGTGTATTTGCTCGAAGGCGAATATGATGTTGGTCGCAACATTGACCCGATTTCTGTCAGCCAGGCATTAGCTAGACCCGATTCTAAAATGTGGATTGCGGCTATGGAGGATGAGATGCGATCCATGGGTCACAATGGTGTTTGGGAACTTGTTGATCTTCCTGTGGGTTTTAAGTCCATAGATTGCAAATGGGTGTTTAAAACCAAGATGATGCTAAAGGTAATGTTGAGCGATATAAAGCAAGATTGGTGGCTAAAGGGTTTACTCAGCGACAAGGTATTGATTTTAATGAGACATTTTCTCCAGTGTCAACGAAAGACTCTTTTCGTATCATCATGGCATTGGTGGCTCACTTCAATTTAGAGCTTCACCAGATGGATGTCAAGACTGCTTTTTTGAATGAAAATCTTCATGAAGATGTCTATATGCGCCAACCAGAAGGTTTTGAGGAAAAGGGAAAGGAAAATATGGTGTGCAAGTTGAAGAAATCTATATATGGACTTAAACAGGCGTCTCGACAGTGGTATCTGAAATTCGATGAAGTGGTGACATCTTTTGGCTTCATTGAGAATACAGTTGATGAATGCATTTATCTAAAGATCAGTGGGAGCAAATATATTTTTCTTGTGTTATATGTCGATGATATTTTGCTTGCCACAAATGATTTGGGACTGCTCCATGAAACCAAGTGTTTGCTGTCTAATACTTTTGAAATGAAAGATCTTGGAGAAGCTTCTTTTGTACTGGGCATAGAAATTCATCGAGATAGATCTAGAGGATTATTGGGTCTTTCTCAAAGAGCATACATTGAGCGTGTTCTTAATAGATTTGGTATGCAGGATTGTTCACATGGTGATGTCCCAATTGTGAAAGGGGACAAATTGAATAAAAATCAATGCCCAAGAAATGATGTTGAAAAGGAATGCATGAAGAACACGCCATATGCCAGCGCCGTTGGGAGTTTAATGTATGCTCAAGTTTGTACTAGACCAGATATCGCCTTCGCTGTTAGTGTACTTAGCAGGTTTCAGTCAAACCCAGGGCCAGAACATTGGAAGGCAGCAAAGAAGGTCATGCGATACTTGAAGAAAACAAAAGATTTTATGCTTGTTTATAAGCAGTCTGACTATCTTCAAGTAGTCGGTTACTCAGACTCAGATTTCGCTGGGTGTCCAGACGATTTGAAGTCTACTTCTGGCTATGTTTTTCTGATGGCTGGAGGAGCCATTTCATGGAAGAGTTGCAAGCAAACTCTCGTAACATCTTCTACCATGCAGGCAGAGTTATAGCATGTTATGCTGCTACAATACAAGCAGTCTGGTTGCGGAATTTTATTTCTGGGCTTAAAATCGTCGATTCCATCTCTAAGCCGATTACCATATTTTGTGACAACAATTCCGCTGTGTTCTTTGCAAAGAACAATAAGAGTTCAAGCAGTTCTAAGCATATTGATATCAAATATCTCGTCGTCAGAGATAAGGTCAAGGAAGGGCAGACTATAGTAGAGCATATAAATACAGAGGCGATGATAGCGGATCCACTAACCAAGGGACTTGCACCCAAGGTTTTCCAGAAACATGTTTTAAGTATGGGTATTGTGGAAACATTTGATGTAATTGGTTAGTGGGAGGTTTTTTGTATGTAAAGAACTACGTTTTGGCTTGATCCCTCTGTTGGGGTACGTAGGCAACCCATAAGGTTTGAGGGTGCAGCCACTATTATAAAAAAAAAAAAAAAAAAAAAAATTGTGCACATGAAAGACTTAAGATATTTTGTTTCTATCTTAAGCATGAAGAATTTGTTTTGTCATGACATTGATGAAAATCTCGAGATTGATATTGTTTTACATATGCTTCTAATATTTAGAGGCTTATTGGCTTTCATAGTGAAAGCATGAAGGCTTCGAATGAGACATGAACGATTCCGTATAATACGAAATCATAAAGAGGACCGATAATGAATTCAGCACAAGTTATGATCACATATGGTGTGCTGTGTATATTCATACTACACTTACCACATTCGCGATCCATGTCGACAAGCTTATTGATATTTGTAACTATGGATTGGTCTTATATCATTAAATGATGTATTGACTTCCATATTTCGATATCAGTATTTTGTTGGACCAGGATTTGATATGCCAAGGAATTTTCATTGAGGCTATGTATATGTGGCCATATGAGTTCAACCCATGAGTGTTTTTTTTTTTTGTATTAAAAAAAAAAAAAAACTTTACTACCAATCAATGTTTGCCCAAGTGGGAGAATGTAAGATTTTTTGTAGTTTGGGCTTCACATTGATTGGAATTTTGTATGGGATTTTATGTTTTTCAAAACCTGGGTTGAGTATAAAGCCTACAATGAATATGTGGTTAACCCAATATAAGTATTAAGTGATCAGATTAATTCTATTTGGGTCATAACACACCTTGGTTACATAAGTTTGTTTTGGGAATGTGTAACATTATGTGTAGGCCTTTAGTTTCCAATGTTCCATTGGATTTCCTAGAAGACATTAACTATTGGTTGTTTGGATTTTCAATAAGGTATTATACTTGTTGGGGAATCCCAGGAGTCTTTGATGGGTGGACTCCATGATGACTTTTACTATAAATTGGCTAGGTCCCCCCTCCTCTCTATGTGTAACACACATCTTAGTGTGAGAGCAAGTCTCCCATCGATAGCTCTATCAAGAGGAGAAGGAGAGGAAGATCAAGCCTTTTAATCTTTACTTTGATTCTCAGGGTATTTAAGTGTATCAAATGGCTTCCACAGGTATGTCATTATATATATATATATATATATATATATATATATATATATATATATATATATATATATATATATATAACAAGGATTGATGTTCTAATATCTAGTATGATTATTACATTGAGTTCTTACAATGCATGCATGATGTGAAGATCGATATATAAGATTCACTTAGTGCTGGAATACATCAGTTTGGTTCTCAATAAAAGATTAACGCGTATAAAAAAAATCAAACAATTTATATGTTAGTCATGTGAGGGGACAAACGCTAACAATTCACTGGAAAACTAATGAAATGAATACTGACTAAATCCCAAATCAAAATTTATGTCCTGTAATTTAGTGTTCAAAGAATCAGTGTCTTCTAGATCACTTCAAGTCATGAGTACTCAGTAGGACTAAAAAGTCCAAGTTTGGTTCCTCTCTCTTCTAAAAAATTAAATAAGCAAAAACTAATGGATAGAATAATGACTAGATCCCGTATCAAAATTAAGGGCGAGATTCATTTCTAGTCCCAATTTCAATCTTATATGTGTTTATAGAAAATTAACGATGTATATGCTCACATTAACAAGACATATGCTTTGAAATTTTTTTTTACATTTTCTATAAATGCATCAATGCAATTCATTGGAGTATATGCTTCATTTTTTAAAAAAATATATACCTTATTAGATGAAGTATACTATTTAAAAAAAATTAAAACATATGTAGACTGGAATTGAGAGTGAAAATGGGGATGGACGTAACATTATCCCAAAATTAAGGTTATGAAATTTAGTGTTCAAAGAATATCATCAGTGTCTTCTAGATCACTTCATATCAAGAGTAAGTAGGGGATTGAAAAGTAAGCTTGATATCCTCTCTCTTTTGATAAATTAAATAAGCAGCCAATTGTGTGAAACCAAACAGCTTTGAAAGAGACTTTGGAATTTAGATGCATAGGCCTCGTTTGAAAATTGAAAGTATATGTTTAGGTAACTTTTAAAGAATTTGGTTTTACATGAATTATGTTTAATCCAATTCGTTTTCAAGCGTCTCTAGCGGTCTTAATTAAGTATTGAAAAACGGAATTTTTTTCTCTAGAAATAAAAGAAAATCATGTTTTTTATAAAGCGATTTTTAAAAGTTGACTTAAGTGAAAATTTATTTTTCAAATCGGTTGATGTCACAATTGAGAAAGGTTTTTTTTTGTATGGATAAATAAACCTTTTGAATGTTGTCAACTTTGAACATTTTGACATATAGATTTTGCTCAATACGATAAGTGTGTGCTTTGTAATTGATACGTGATAACTATCATAAAAATAACTATGATAGTACGGAACGAGATAGCGTTCAAGGTGCGCAAGTTCTACTTTAAAAACTTGTGGCAGTCGACAACTCTTTTTATAAATGATTGGGCTATGCATATATTCAGCGTCAGGATAGTCGGTTTCGGGGGGAACAGCTCATCGTAGAGGAGTAGGCCCTGAGTTACAATGTAGCGCCAGGTGAACTCTTGTCCACCGGGTGTTAGTGCGCGCTTGGGCTTGTTCTATCGAAGGCGTTTGTATTTTTGTTTTCCTCTCTACCCTCGCTTTATTTCCTTCTATTCCCTCCACCCCCATTCACTCATTGTGAATACAATTATACTTAATGACAATGCTTACTTTGCTAAAAAATATCATAAAAATATAGAGATAATTAAATTATTTTTTATATGTATGTTGACAAGTAAATGAGAGAAAATGAGAGGAAAAAATTATGTCAGAGTGTGAAGACGACGATGATGGTTAGAGATAGTTTTTTAAATTGCTTAAAAGATGATAATCATCTGAACTAAATAGAAATCCAAATCTTGAAGACACAACACATAAGAATCAAACAAAATTAAAATTGTTCGACTAATGGATATAGAGGGTGTTTCGAAACATAGTTTCAGGTGCGATTCTAGTTTTACAGAGAAAACCAAAAGTTACAAATGTGTATTCAACCATCCAAAGCTTTGAATGATTAATTGAAAAATGTGACTTAATTTTTCAGTTATAAATATTACTTCAAATTGTTTTTTAACAACACAAAAAATATGTTTTTAAATATTGATTTTTAAAAACAAAAAAAAATGTATGATTTCTGATAATTAAACTATCCTCCCAAAATAGAATGTATTCAATAGTCAAACTTTTCTCAACATTTGGATAACTATGTGATTATTGGCTTCTGATATTGGGTGGCCAATCCTGGAAACTAAACAGATTTTGCTGATTCTCCTCAAGAGGACCACAAAAGTTTTTACTGTTAAGAGAGAAAAGACAATGTGGGGGCCTTAGAAGGACTTTTTTTTTTTTTTTTTTTTTAAGATTGCCAATCTAAAGGGAAATCTGAAGTCAAGCTAATATGGTTGAAAATAAAAATATTTTGATACCCATGAATCATTGAAGCAATAATGTTGTTTAGGTGGAAAGCTTTCGTTCTCTTTTATACAGGACCACATGAACACATGATACAAACGATGGAGACATGCATGCAATTATTGAGTGACTTTTCTTCACATCTCCATCATGAAAAAGGAGAGGGCCATGCTTTCACTGACTTTCATTTGCCTGTTTGTGTCATGGAACCATGTCAAAAGATATATTACTATTGAGTGTTGACATTAAACCTAATTTTGCCGAGGGTGATGTTTATATATGTATGTATGAAAAATGTTGGGACAGTCATTGCCTGCAATCCTCTCACTTTTTTTTTAATGTTTTTATAAAGAAACAGTTTAAATTGACATTTATAATTTCAAAATTGAGTTATTTTTCAATGAATCATTCAAAGTTTTGGACTATTGAAAACAAGTTGATAGCTTTTGGTTTTCTGTAAAAGTAAAATCACACCCAAAATTATGCTTCCAAACGCCCACTGTATCTATCGGTTCGAATCAATTTTTGTTCAATTGTCATGTGTTTAGTGTCACAAGGAATGAAACTAACGTTCCAATTTTTTTATAAAGAATTGTTATGCAAGCTAAATCATTAACCTATTCCCATGTTATTACATTGCATTATCAAACAAGGTCTAAGTAGCATTTTATATAATGTCATCTAGGCATGGATAATTGGTGTCTTTAAGTTTAAATGAGTTTGTACATCCTGATGTCTCATAGGCTATTAAGTATTATAAGGGAAAAATCCAAATAGCCCATTGTAAACTTCCTGAAATTATTGTAACTCTCTGACTTTTTTTAAAGTCCATATAACCCCCTTAAAATACCTACTTATATATGTAAATCCAAATAGCCTCTCGAGTAAAATTTCGTTAACAGATTAAGATTAATATTTGAATATTCTGTCTGGTTAACTCTGATTGAAAACATAGTATACTAAAACCATCATAATATGTTAAAATGTAAAAAATTATATATTAATAACGATTTTACATCTCCAAATAGAGTTTTATAATCTATTTGAAGGAATAAAATCATCATGTACATAATGTTTTCTACATTTTTAACAAATTGTAGAGAGTTTTTGTATACTATGTTTTTAGTTAGGATTTACCAAACGAAATATTCATTTTCAAAATATTCCACATTTGTCAATGAAAGTTTAATTCAGGGGATTATATGGATTTCATGCAGTTTATAGGGGTTTATTTGGATTTTTCCTTTATTATAAACATCATACGAAGGATATTTTTTTTGAAATTGAGATAGACTATGAGTCTGTTTGGATATGAGTATTGAATGCGTGGATTGAGATTGAAAATCTCAATCTAGGTTAATAAGTTGTTTAGATGGTATTCTCCTAATCCCAATTCAGGTGGATTGAAAAAAATACATTTTTATTCCGACTCTTCATCTCCCTTAAACTAATAAATACACACACACAATATGGGAAGTGATTACCTGCGGTCATGGGTCCATCATGCGGGAAAACACTTCGACCATCCGTTTTTTTTTTCCTTCGATCAGATAGTGATGGAGGGTTTTAAAAAAAACCAATAAACTACTTCACCCATTCACCCACTCAACCGGTTCCCACTTAAAACCCAAAAAATCACACACACTCTCTCTCTTCCTCACCATTTCTAATCAAGAAACTGAAACCCCAAAATCATAACCCTTCTCTCACCACCTCCAACCATCACTCTGATTCCTCTCATCACTTGAAATGCATCACCAACCCATTCGAAATTTCGAATCAAGTAACCTCGGTGAAGGGTTTTTTTCTTGTTAATTGTTGGATATTTGTTGAGTGTGATAAAAAAGGGGGAAGATGAAGATTATATGTGATAAAAAAATGGTTCCCCTTTTTTTGTTGAATGTGATAAAAATGGGAAGATTAAAATAGAAGAATTGAGAGGTGATTAAGACAACACATAACAGAAAATCCTACCTACCCAGCATTAACATATATTATTTTGGTTTTTTTTTTTTATGTGATAATTTTTTTTATCAGACTGTCAGTTACCACTTTATCACATTCAACAAAAAACAATAACAAAAATAATGAAAATCACTTTAACAGTCAGGGTCGCAGAGAGAGAATAGTAGGTCGGAGTCATTGGTTGGTATTCTGGGTGGTTGTCGAAGCGATTGTCTGGTTCGCTGAGGTTACATGATTCAAATGGGTTGGAGATGCATTTCAGGTGATGAGAGGGATCAGAGTGATGGTTGGAGGTAGTGAGAGAGGGGTTATGATTTTGGGGTTTCTGTTTCTCGATTAGAAATGGTGAGGAAGAGAGAGAGTGTGTATGATTTTTTGGGTTTTAAGTGGGAACCGGTTGACTGGGTGAATGTGTGAAATAGTTTGGTTTTTTTTTTAATTGACTAGTTGAAGCACATGTGCGTTGCACATGTATTAATTTCATGAATAATGTATTGATCGAAGAGCACGTGAAATACATCCTGGATAATGCACAATGTAATATGATATCAATTTTTATTATCCAAACATTTAGAGATGTTGTTCTCAAAATTATGCATATATGTATTAAAGTGAGAGGCAATTCCTATGTGGACATGTAACCAGTGCTGACACAAATAAGTGAAATTAACATTAATAGTCATCTCAAATACCATTTATAGAAGAAAAAATGTCAATAATGAACATGAAGATCGTGTGTCAAACAAGCACCAAAATGGTATTCTTTGTAATAGAAGAACTTAAATTCACCTATTCATATTAGTGAAAATGAAACACTATCTACCAAAAAATGAAAATCACACTATTAAACAATATAATGACCAAATCATAATACAATTAAACTGTTAATCTTACATAAAGCCTCGTGTATTCCCAAATGCATTCTACCATAATTTTTAAGTATTCTGTATGTTAACATTTAGGAATTTTTAGTTTTAAGTCCCCGTAAACTATAGAATTTAGTGATCGATCCCTCACTTCTTCATATTTTAGTTTTAGTCCCTACATTTAAATGATAATTTAAGAATAAGTCCCTTCCAGGGACTAAAAAACAAATTTAATAATTTAAGAATAATTCCTAAATTATCATTTAAATATAGAGACTAAAATCAAAATATGAAGAACTGGAGGATCGATCACTAAATCTTATAGTTTACAGATACTTAAAACTTAAAACTAAAAATCCGTACAATTTAATAATAGTTCATTCGAAACAAAGAATTAAGCTTTAGAAATGATGATTGAACCTACACAATTATACTAAGGCAATAGACAGTTCATCTTTCGATACATGCAATGCATTCATGCACTTATGCCGCACAACGAGAAACGAAAACAAACTATTTATATTTAAGAAAAGAGGAACTGAAAGTTTTATTGAATAAAATAAGGCTAAAATCTTTGTTGTCGAATATTGAAACCACGTGAATTGTTGAAATCAAATAATAAAGCTTAGTTACTCTAGACAGTATGCTTAAAAATGTTAAAACCACTTGACTCACATGTTGTTATAATTCTTCCAGAGAGCTCTATCTATCATTGTCTTTCCACTATCCATGAAGTAATATTCCATTAAATAGATATATACAATGTATAAGCACAACTACGGAGACATACTTTATTGTCAAATTAAGTTGTACTTGATATGATTTACTCATCTATAGTGCATGAATGTAATCAGATATTTCAAATAACTTCTGTTGGGTGGTTTTTAAAGCTGTGATGCTTCAAATTTTGTATGTGGAAAAGGAATTGCTGATACACCTCAAGTTGATAAAGAATCATATACAATCATTTTAATGAATATATGTCTATAAACATTAAACAATTTAGCAAGGACGTGAACCACATTTATACTTTAGGAAGGAATTTAAGCACATGTTCTTGTAAGATTTTATATATATATATATATATATATGAAAATTATTACGTGCGGCGAACGGCGGGTGCGGCCGCGACGTGGGCCGTTCGATCACGGGTCCATCGCATCCGACGGTCGACGTGAATCGCACCCGACCGTCCGATGCGATGGACCCGTGATCGACGGCCCGTAGTCGCTGCTGCACCCGCCATTCGCCGCACGCAATAACTCCCCATACTATATATATATATATAGACACACACACACATATAAATCTTGAATGACGTATTTATCTTTATAAAAATCTTGTTAAATAAGCAATTGAAAATTATGAAATACATTGACAACTTGTGTACAAATTGATGCTTTCTTACTCACATATAAGTTCTTGATGTTACTTCAGAAGTATTCCAACAAACAACCATCTCTCTTGAAGGTACTCTTGGCTTCTTGCTTGAGCTACATGTTCCTCCACCTGAAATTTTTTTTAATAGTAAGCAAATGGAGTAGGCCATCCATTTTTGGAATGCATATTAAAAGATAAAATATCATCATTAAGGGAAATAACTAATCCCTTCAATATAAGAATATATGCATCATATCACCAACCTCATTAGGTGTCAGTAGGGAAGAGTCTCAAGTACTTCATTATATTATGCTACAAACATAAGTACAGAATTTAGCAACAAAAACTTGTAGGAATGACAACTCAAATATACAAAATTAGCATTGAAATTGCAATAGTAATTTCATTCACAAAGCATACGTGGTCATGTGGATGGTTCAAACCAAAGAACAAGCAACCCATGCAAATTCACCAAATCTCACTCTCTCCCCCACAAGCATTGAGACGTGCAACACCATTCTGACGACCTCTTCAGCGATCAATGCTTCATGTTTTTCAAGGAAGATTCCTATAAAAGTTAAGTGTTAATCCTCTAAAACAAAAGACAAACATCAAATCCTTCCATATCATGTGTAATTATCACAGAGTGTCATATTATGTAAAAGCTAGATCTTACTCACAGTTTCCTAAATTATATGCAAAGTAATAACAAAGTATATTGTCATGCAATTATAAATCTATTACACTGCATGCCTGCATAACAAAAAGGTTTTGGCCTGATGCATTAACCTTTTTTTTTTTCCAGAGATAACATGGATTAGAAGAGACCATGTAGTTGTATGTAGAGGAGGTCGGGTTGTAAGGGTCGAAGGAGGAGTCAGTGATGCCAAAAAGGAGATCATCGGTGAGGGAGGCGAGGGAGTCAAAGCAGCAAAGACGATAGGGCAGCGATGAAGGCACTTATCGTCGGCGACAATGTTGAAGACAAGTGAGGAAGAAGTCCAAGAGGCCGTCGAAGTGGTCCTCGGCGTTCGGCATCGACAAGTGGTCGTGGAGACCTTGACGAGCATTTGGACCTCTACCTCCTCCGCTAAAAGCTCATCCGCCTCTACTACTCCCACTGTGCGGCCTCCTCCCCGAAATCCCTTCCATCATCTCTGCGTGGGTTTTCAACTGAATCAGAGAAGGTGAAGAAACACTTATTTTTTTCATTTTGTAAGGTTTCAATAAAAAAAATTAAAAAAATAAAAATCGATGATTCTTTGTAATCGATGACTCCTCGTTATTGAACATCATTAACTGATTATCAATAAATAAATTGAATACAGAGAGAGTAGTATCTGGGCATTTGGGGAAAAATGGGTAGTTAAGGTAAAAGGGAAGTGACGCAGAAGATGAAGGGGCGCTTATGGATGAGGATGGAATTTCATTGTTTGGAAAGGGTTATATTGTCAAATAAATGTTTTTTCAAGATCGATGCTTTTATAAGTAATATAGATATATTATTAAGACATATTGTATTAGAGATTTCAGAATTGTTCAGACATTGCATAGAACCAACAAATAAAGACAAAACCTGGTAGTTGGGCACTATAAATAATGGATTTGTATCGTTGAGAGAGAACCTCAAAAAACAAACAAAAAGAAGAGACGTTGATTAAGGTGAAATGAAATCTAAAGTCAAGTTATATATCATAAAAATGTAGTCCATGTTGATAAAAATTTATCAATGTTGAGTTGTTGACAGACTGCCTCACCTTTCCTTGTCATTGCTTTCTGTCAGTAGGGGTGATGGTGATATTGGTATCCTCAAAAGTAGATTATCTTAATGCCCGTTTGGAAATACAGATTGAAAAATAATTTTTAGAATAAAGATGTTTTTTAAG
Organism: Acorus calamus; assembly: GCA_030737845.1. Lineage (NCBI taxonomy): Eukaryota > Viridiplantae > Streptophyta > Magnoliopsida > Acorales > Acoraceae > Acorus > Acorus calamus. The sequence goes on along the minus strand of CM060863.1, from coordinate 29,465,507 downwards.
ATGATTTTAGACCTTGACTTTCATTGGGATGTTTTTTTTTTTAATTCAAGAATCAATATTTGAAAGCAGATGATGTTTGGCCAAAAAAATTGTTTTTGAATTCAAAAAATCAATTCTGATAAAAAAACGTTGTTTTTGAGCTTTTCAAAACACAGATTTTGAGGAAAAATTAAAAAGAATCTAGCTTCCGATTCTGAATAAAGTTATCCAATTTGGCTGCACGATTTTAGCTTTTCAGTTTTTCAAAAAGCGAAAGCTGCCCTAAACGTGCAACCAAACGGGGTAAACTAAAAAGTTTTGATCTTTTGTGATTGTCATGGATTATGGGTGAAGAATCCAACTTATTAGATTTTGCATTTACTACATATATGAATTTCTCTCCTACCAACATAATGGAAAACAGAGTAAATGAATACCTGGCAATCTCAATCTATCAAGCAACAAAATGAAAGGCCTTATCTTCCACCAACTTCTTGACTGCAGAATCTATAACTTCTGGGATTACAAAGATCAGAACTGCAAGCGTTAGAATATGACAAACTATACATGTTCTGTATCCTTTAAAAACTCAGTACAATCATAATTCGACTCCGACAAGCATTGTAATATATTTTATTTTGGTAATAATACAACATAAATACCGAATAAATGATACTAAACAATCATTACTTCTGAAATTAGAAACCTGTGCATTAGATTATACTTTCAAGTTCCAATTAACATGTCATTCAATAAAAAAAAATTCCCAAAAAATCATACTTTTAAATCTTTAACACAATTTCACTTGATATATGAAGTCCCACAGTGGAGATTAACATTGTCATAGTTATGGCCAACAAATCAAACAAAGCTGAAAAAAAAGAAGGAATTGTTAGAGGGACTAAGTGGGATGAAGTAGGCATTAAATTAATGTAATTTGACTTCTTAATGAAACCTCAAAATCCACTCCAAGGTTAACAAATATGAATGAAATTTTTTTCCAAATAAACAAAAAAACTATAATCAAAAGAACAAAGCGAAAGAGAGGATGAGGTGATAAGTGTAGAATCTGTAGAGGTTTCTATTTATGACCCATGTAGCTTCTTTTATTAGTTTATTTATTAATATTAACTTAATGTTTATAGGGAATTTGACTTTGGTTATAAAAGGCTAGTCAGATTTTATGAATATCCCCATAAATGACATCTGTTATGATAAAACTTTCTGCAAAGCCTAATTATTTATCCATAGATATCTGTGAGCAATTTTTTTATTAAAAATGGAGTTTTCTCCTACCAATATAATGATAAAAGAGTAAATGAAGCAGTCCAATCTATCAAGCAACAAAACGAAGGGCCTTGTCTTCCACCAACTTGTTGACTGCTGAATCTGCAACCTATGGGATCAGAATTAGAAATTGAGAAAATATACATGTTCTGTAGCATTTAAAATCTCAATACAATCACAATTCAACTCAAACAAGCAATGCAAGATCTCATATTTTTGTAATAACAACCATTACTTTTGAAAATTCAAATCCATGAATTATATTATACATTTCAAAATCTGATTAACATGTCATTGAATAGAAACCTTAGACTAAATGCATACTTTTAAATCTTTTAAATTAAATAATTCCGCCTCATATATGAAGTCCCACTGCGGAGATGAACATTGTCGTAGTTATGGCCAGCAAATCAAACAAAGCTTAAAACAAAGAAGGAATCATTAGAGGGAATAAGTGGGATCATTAAGTGTGCATCAGATTAACCTCATTTGACTTCTTAAGGAAACTTAAAAACTCACTCCAAGATTAACATACATGAATTAAATGTGTTTCCAAATAATAAAAATAAAACTATAATGAAACGAACAAAGCGAAGGAGAGTCTGAGGTGATAAAGTAGAAAGTGTGGAGGTTTTGATTTTCACCCATTTTAACTTCTTTTAATAGTTTAATATTAACTGAATGTTTAGAGGGAATCTGAGTTGGTTATAAAAGGTCGTTCAGACTTTATGGAAAACCCCCATAGAGGACTTCTGCTATGATAGTTGAACGTTCAACAAAGTTTAAATATTTATATATAGATATTTGTGAGCAAATTGTTATTAAACATGAATTTCTATCCGACCAACATAATGAAAAAAGAGTAAATGAATATCTGACAGTCTCAATCTATCAAGCAACAAAATGAAAGGCCTTGTCTTCCACCGACTTGTTGATTGTCGAATTTGTAACCTCTGTAAGCACAAAAGAACACCACTGTAAGAATCACAACTTGAGAAAATTTACATGTTCTATTGAACAAGTATTAGAATCGAAGGCCACATCAATCATACAGAGATGTACCCGACTAAAATAATTTGACAACGAAGTCTAATAACATCCATAAGAAAAGGTTGAAAATCCAATTCACTGTGAAAACCCACAACAAAACATCCACAAATTCTTCCAACTTTAAAAAGTATAAGTAGCTTTCAGATTAAATTTATTTATTTATAGATATTATTGAGCAGATTGTTATCAAAAAATCATAATTGGTACAAAAAAATATGTATGAGAGAGAGGGTGCTGAGCAGGGTGTGATAGTATTTGGGCCAGACCAAAAAAATATGAACAGTTAAAAGAAAGTCTAAAAAAATCTACAATCATAAACAAAAATTAACCCACCTTGGGAGACCTAGTGACAAACATAGAGTGAACTGGGTAAAAATATTGAAAACTCCATTTGGAAAACCGCATAATCCATTTCATAAGTAAATACATTAAAATAAATTCTCAAAACCCACAGCAGAAGAAGCTTACTCTGTTGGAAAAACCAATTGGCAGTAAAAAAAATTATAAGAGTGAAAGGAAACTGTGCAGGGAGTGATTTTTTTGGGATGGAAAAAACAATACGAGAACATTCGTAACACAATCTAAGTAAATCGATAACCAAACACACACTGAAGAACACACCTTGAAAGTCCTTTGCAGCAACCATGGAGGGAGATGGGCAAATAAAGAACAAAATATTCAAAAATCAATTTTGACAACCGCATAATCCATTTCATGCCTGAATACATTAATCCAAAAAATTGTGAAAACCTACATCACAACATCTCAATATAATCACAATTCAACTCCAACAAGCATTGCAAGATATTTTATTTTCGGTAATAATATAGCATAAATACGGAATAAATAATACTAAACGATCATTACTTCTGAAATTAAAACCCCGTGCATTAGATTATACATTTCAAAATCCGATTAACATGCCATTCAATAAAAAAAAATCCCAAATATCATACTTTTAAATCTTTAACACAATTCCACTTGATATATGAAGTCCCACAGCAGAGATTAGCATTGCCATAGTTATGGCCAACAAATCAAACAAAGCTGAAAAAAAAAGAAGGAATTGTTAGAGGGACTGAGTGGGATGATTAATTAGGCATTAAATTAATGTAATTTGACTTCTTAATGAAACCTCAAAACCCACTCCAAGATTAACAAATATGAATGAAAAGTTTTTCCAATTAAGAAAAATAAAACTATAATCAAAAGAACACACTGAAGGAGAGGCTGAGGTGATAAGTGCAGATCTGTAGAGGTTTCAATTTTTCACCTATTTTAGCTTCTTTTATTAGTTTAATGTTAACGGAATGTTTATAGGGAATTTGACTTGGTTATAAAATGCCACTCATATCTTATGAATATCCCTAGGGAATTTGACTTGGTTATAAAAGGCCACTCATATCTTATGAATATCCCCAGAAATGACATCTCCTATGATAGGCGAACTTTCAACAAAGCCTAATTATTTATCCATAGATATTTGTGAATAAATTAACCCACCTTGGGAGACCTAGTGACAAGCGTAGAGGGAACTGGGTAAAAATATTGGAAACTCCAATTGGAAAACCGCATAATCCAATTCATAAGTAAATACATTAAAATAAATTCTCAAAACCCACAGCAGAACATCCACAAGCTTACCCTCTTGAAAAACCAATTGGCAGTAAAAATATATATATTATATACATATATATAAGAGTGAAAGGGAACTGGACATGGAGTGATTTATTTGGGATGGAAAAAAAATACGGGAATATTTGTAACACAATCTAAGTAAATCCATAACCAAACACACACTGAAGAACACACCTTCAAAGTCCTTTGCAGCAACCGTAGAGGGAGACGGGCAAATAAAGAACAAAATATTCAAAAATCAATTTTGAGAACCACATAATCCATCCATGCCTAAATACATTTATCCAAAAAATTGTGAAAACCTACATCAGAACATTCTCAAAGCAACCCTCAGAACATCCACAAAGCAACCCTACTAAAAAACATCATGAATGGAACCAAACCCTAAGAGTTCATAAAAGAGAGCAGGGGATCTGGGCAGGGATGTCTTTTGTTGTGCTGTGAAAAAATGAGGAACATTTTGAAGGAAATATATGAAATAAACAGAAACACAAAAGAACTCACTTTCGAAATCTAATAACAACCGAAGAAGGAGAAAACCAGACAAACAAGAGTGGACAGAGCGTGGAATGCGAGCGCCCGGCATTTTGGCAAAGATGAGGAAGTCGCCGCTGAGAGGGGAAGGCAAAGGGTCGCAGCGTTTCGATGAGGTTCAGTTTCGACAATGAAGGATGAGGGAGGGTTGTTCCAAATATAATAGGTTAGATGTGAAATATCATGCGTTAGATGTGAAAAATAACAATCTTTTGGGATAAGGATGTAATTTGCAGAAATGTGAAAAATAACCATCTTTTGGGATAGGGATGTAATTTGCATAATTGAAAAGGTCAATCTTGTCAACAGAATGTTTTTTCAGAATGAGTACTTTTATATATAGTATAGATATAGATATAGATATAGATTAGGAGTGTAGTACATGAACAATCACTTTCTAGATTAGAAGCATCTAAGTTGCCCGTGTGTATCACCTCACTAATTACTACACTCCTTATCAATTAAAAAAAAACATGAATTAAAGTCATCAATTTTAGTTCCGTATTCCTAATAAATATTTATTAATCAGATGACATTATTTTAGATAGCTGCATCTACCTACAAAATGATAGAATATCCTATATAGTATAGGCCAATTAAATAACATCGAATGTGCTTAAAGCTAGATTTTCGAAACATTAAATCCACCACGATCTCTAAGCATTAGATTTTATACCCAAAAGCATTCCTCTTAAAAGAGTAAGCTTTCTCCTTCATAGGAAAAACCCGGAGCACCTTTGTCTAAAGTAATTTGAATTGACACCAAAACACAACCCATGTTAACTATTATAGGTTTGAAACTTTGAATAACCAAAATCACAAAGAATTTAACAGAAGACCACTACTGGTCAATCCAAAAGGTAAAAAATGATTTTATCCGAGCCATTTTTTCCTGGGCTTTGTAAAGATTCAATAAGAGATCAAGATCTGTAGGTGCAATTGGTTGAATAGGAAAACAAATAGTGATATTCAAACCCAGAGGGTTAATCATCCACAAACAAGAATGTTAAGCCTAAACACACACAAACTTAAGCTATAAGTTTCAATCAAATAAAGAGAAATAGGAACAACAAGTTATGCCATAAGTTAAAGAAGATTAATAAGCATGTTCCTTTCATTTCTAATATTGGCATGCACCATTAAAACATATAAGACGAAGGAGTCCAGACCTGAATATTATTCTCACCGTGTGCCCTCCTCAACCCAAGAGAAGCCCCAAGATCCACACCCTGGAAATAGGAGTGGTAAACGAGTCGAACGAGCCGAGCTTTGACCTGCTCAGGCTCGGCTCGTTTAGCGGCAGACTTGGCTCGGGAACGAGCTTCATTTCGTATTCAAGCTTAGCTCGTTAGGCTCGTGAAAAGCTCGGTTAAAACTCGGCTCGACTCGTTTGTTAAACAAGTCAAGCCGAAGCTCGAATCAAGGCTCAGCTCGGGTTCGTTTAGCTAAAAAAATATTTATTTAACATTTGAAAAGTCACATTTCACAAATTACAACACCTTATACATGTGAAAATAACATAAGCTCGGGCTTGGGCTCGGCTCGGGCTCGGTTCGGGCTCGGCTTGTTTCCTTTTTTTCTATTAAGTAAACGAGCTTGTTCAGGCTCGGGCTCGGCTCGGCCAGGCTCGTTTATCTAATCGAACGAGCCTGAACGAGCTTTAATCGAGCCGAACCTAAGCTGTTCGGCTCGTTTACCAGCCCAACCTGAAAATCAAGAATGCCCGAATCATTCAAAAAAAAAAAAAACCCACACCCACAAATTCATTCAACAAAGAAATCCCTCTTAAGAAAAAACACATATTCAGCCATATAAAACTCAACAAAAATCCTACCCAATCACACACATTCAAGCATATGAAATTCAACAAAAATCATTCACATTCAAACAAATTTGACAAAAATATTCACACAGACTCATAGACATATGAAATTAAAACAACTATTTGAGGGAGGGAGAGGAATGACTAGAGGATGGTCGTCGATGGGGTTGCAGAGGGGGTCACCGATAGGGTCGTAGCAGGGGACGTGGAGGGGTCGCAGCAAGGGACATCGAGAGGTCGCCGGGGTCCGTGCGGTCGTTGACCGCGGTCGCAGTCGTCGAGGGTCGATGTGGTCGTCGTCGACGGGGTCGCAGTCGTCGAGGGTCGGTGTGCGGTGGTCGTCGATGGGAGAGAGAGGGAGAGAGATCCGTGCGAGAGAGAGAGAAAGAGAGAGAGAGAGATCCGTGAGAGAGAGAGAGATTTTTTTTAAAAACAAACGTGGACCGTGCGATCACGAGATCAGCGATCGCACGGTCCCGAGCCCGGGCGCACGATGAGGTGCACCGTGCGCATGGTCGCACACCCCATCAGCCCCCTATATATATATATAATATAATATATATTTAAATATATAATATAAATATATATGTGTGTAAATATACATATATATATATATAAATATATTTGTATATATATATGTAAATATAGTTATAATTAGTTATAACTAATTAGTTATATATAGTTATATATATATAATTATATATAAATATATATAGTATATATATATAGAGGAGTGATTAGGTGCGGCGTGCGGTCGGGTGCGGCGTCAACCACGGGCCGTCGATCACGGGTCCATCGCATCGAACGGTCGGGTGCGATTCACATTGACCGTCGGATGCGATGGACCTGCGATCGGACGACTCACGTTGAATCCGCACCCGACCGCACGCCACACGCTATCACTCGGGTATATATATATATATATATATATATATATATATATATATATATATATATATATATATATATATATATATACACGGGGGCGATTAGGTGCGGCGTGCGGCAGGTGCGGCGGCGACGTGGGCCGTTCGATCGCGGGTCCATCGCATCCAACGGTTGACGTGAATCGCACCCGACCGTCCGATGCGATGGACCCGTGATCGACGGCCCACGATCGACGCCGCACCTGCCGTTCGCTCGCCGCAGGTAATCGGCCCCCTATATATATATATATATATATATATATATATATATATATATATTGGATATTTTTAAAAATATATATTTTTTATATTGTAATCCATGCATTAACAAACACATGATTAGGATTGAAATTTTCAATTCCACTTGTCAACTAAACATGCTATTTTGGGTATTTATGAAGTTAATTTAGCCTGTATATATATTCTTTAGATTAAAAAACCCATCTTGGGTTGGTGGTCAGCAAAAGAATCTTGTGTTAGTCAGTTATTTAAATAAGATATATCCAGTCTATTTTAGTCTTATTTAACCTTTGGGGTTTCTCTTTTATTTTGTAATTTTTCTTCATATAATTGCATATATTTACAATAAAGGGATAAAACAAAAAATAAAGCTAAGGAACTGATTGGGTGAATCAGAGATGAGACGATGTGACATGCCTCGCTTTATTATTTATTAAACACACTCCTTTTATTGATCAATCCATATTATTACCTTATATTTATGGTTAGATTATTATTATTATATTATTATTATTATTGGGGTGGGGAGTGGAGGCATAGAGTCATTGTGTGTGCTCTGATATAGTCTCTATGTGCTAATAAAATATATATTTCATCAGAAGAAACATGCGATTATTTATTTATTTTATGTAGAAAAATATGATGTATGAAAATGTTTTGTTCTGCTGTTAGGAAAATCAACTCTTTAAAAAACTAAAAAATACTACTTATAAGATTGTGTCACGATCACGTGTGAAACTCAATCACAACATTTTTCACCCAAGAATTATGCTTGGTGCTTTTTGTGATGATTTAGATCATTATCATAGTCACCTAATTTATAAATTAGAGAATTTATCATCATTTTAATGTTTTTTCTTTTTATGTGTATGGGTTAATAGCATGAAGTTGGTCATATCCACGAACCACTAACCTTTAAATTTAGCTCTATTATTATTATTGGGGTGGTTATTACCACCCCCATCAACTCCTTAACCCACCCCTTATTAATATTTTATTTTTTGTGATCATAACCCACCCCACTCATCCCAAAAACATCTTTATCGTCCTCTCTCTCTCTCTCTAAATGGGGTGGGTTAGGATAATAAAAAAACATTAAAAGTGGGTGGGTTGAGGAGTTGATGGGGTTGGTAATAATTGCCCCCATTGGCATTCTAAATGTTGCTCCTCTTTCTCTCTCTCTCTCACATACACATATTTCAATTTTGAGAAACCTATGGCTTTTAAAACATTGATCAATTAAAGTTGGAAAATGATATGTTTATGGCTTTTAAAACCTTAATTAATAAAATTGAAAAATAATATGTCCAGTCTTGTGTGCAGTCCTATTTGTAGCCCTTTTTAAAAAATATACATTCACCATTAAGTACATACTATTATAAAAACATTCTTATATAAACTAACATATTTTTCTCTTAAAAAAGCGATTTTTTAAAAGTTGTCTTATATCACGTTAATAAAAAATATATATTGTAATATCACAGTATACATTTCAATAACAGAATGTATAGACAACTAAGAGAATGATTTTGAATTACATATAAAAATGTAAAATAAACTCAACATATGAGCACTTATAAAAGTGTCAACACATGCATTTGATAAGGAATGATAAATCAAAAGAAAGAAAATTGAAAGCTTAAAAAATCACATGCATGGTACACCTAGGATGATGATAAAGTTAGGGAGGAGGTGGAGATGACATGAAAAGGTTAGAGGAAAGGAACCCTAAAAAACAGGGCTGCCCCCAATTGCTGACAACACTTTCTCAATCTTCCTTTACCCAATAATTAATAAAAATAATCAATACTTTCTATAAACATCATCATCAACACATCCCCATTCAGACTTCATAGTAGAATCATGGATCCTTCCCCACCCCACCTTTTTTTGAACTTTTACCTTTAAAAAAGAGCTGAGTGTTTATTAGACTAATTTAATCACTCTTTAATTTTTCAAATAACCTGTGGATCAAGGGATAGCTTGTAGCTCACTTAGAACGACTGCATCTTCCAAAGGAAAAGAAAGTTATATATAGAATAGTTATACAGTGATAGAAGAGAATTATATAATTTTGTATTTTGTTGTTATTCCTTTCTCGGTTTTGATAAATTTTTATCTTGAATGTTGTTGCACGCATTTTGTGCAGACAGTTCGTATACTTGCAATCCAGCAGATTTATATCTATACCTCCTTAGATGAGATATATATCTAGTTAATTTGTCCATTCAGTTCTAAATGGAGTGATATACATTTTTTTATCAAATCATATACATCATTGAATAAGATTTATATAACACGTGCGACTGTCCATGGAATTGTCCATAACATTATTCTTTTATCTGGACTTTTTATCAAGAGAAGCACTTGACAAAGAATTGTATCGTGCGGTGGTCACCAGAGACAGACAGAAGATGTGTTCTCCGTAGAGATGGGGATGAGATTGTGATCCACCCGTTTCTTTTCTGCATGTTGGTTCAGGTGGTGTGGAGGAGAATGGTGGTGTCTTGGGTCTAATGGATATTTGGTTGGCGGGGAAGAGTTTGTGGACACTGGGAGATTGGAGTGTAAGGGCAAAATTTTCAGAGATTCTGATTCCAGCGGTAGTTTGGTCGGTTTGGTTGACGCGGAATCATTCAGTTTTCCGTGGTAGTAACCCCTATGCTGAGAATATTTGAGACTCGGTGATGCGTTTTGTTACGGATTGGGGTCTCTTGTGTGGGTGCACGATCAGTGGCCTTGGTGGATCGAAAGTTCAATATTTATGAGTAGTCTTTGGTGAGATTTTAAGGGCTCGGTCACACTTGATGTATATTCTCTATACGTTGGGTGTGATTTTGAGTTGGTTATTGTTTTAATATATTTCCATTTGGGCTTTCGTCTGATTTATATAAATTGAGGGTGATAAGTTTACCATTATCGTTAAAAAAACATTCTTCTTTTTATCTTTTGTGTTTGTCTTATTAAACTGTAGTTATAACTATGAATAACAATACTTGCTTCCTTCAAGTATAGTTATCAACTTTTATATTAATTTATTGAGACATAATTAAGTTTATTAACACTAAACAAACATGTTCTTTGAAGATCAAATCTATTCCAACATATATCCTACTTCTATTCACCAAACAAACAGGGACGATAGATATTGCTATTGTTTGAATCTATAGTACAAATCTAAATAAGTGAAAGGAGAAGAACATATTAAAATAAAGACATAAAATAAAATATGTTGACAAGGAAATGCCAACTAATTAGGCAAGGATGCGTCGAAACCCACCCCCCCCCCCCCCCCTCAACATTCCTTGATGACTAATCTTTCATCAAAGATTTTCACCCCTGACCTCCGCGATGCAGTAACCCTAGTCTCAAATGCAAGTCCAAAACATCTTCCACATATTCTCCCATCATATTCTTGACTATTTGAATATCACTTCATTTCAAATTCTTTACATCACGTTCCTTCAGGGATTATCGATTGAGTTATCTTTGCCTCCTTGCTTCTGTCCTCTGGCCTTTTTAGATCTTTCCATGCAGTGTTTTTTATTGGTCTTACAGTGAGTTACTATTCTCCTTGGCGATGAACTCAGTGAATAACTAACCCAATTGTTACATAATAAATTATCATATGCCACATGTCAAACTACCCCAAGAAGCAAGAACCATCATGAAACTTTTTGTATTTCTTCAACTTAATATTACAAAAAAAAAAATCACATCCAACCTTATTTTTAATTTCACTTTTAGCCTCCATATTTATATTTTTAGTTTGGCAATGGGGTTAAGATTTTAAAAATAAATTATTTTAATTTTAGGAGACAAAACGTCAATCAATTTTGTTCATATTCCATCAATTTTAGGGGATAAAAAGTGAAGATAAATGTTATTTCAATCTTTAGATGGAACAAAATATATTAATTTTCATTTCAAAATTGGGATAATTGTTCACAGTTTATCCCGATTATTTTTATATCAAACGGAGATAAGTTATCCTCCAATCACTTATCGCATAATTATTTTTTATCCCACCACTTATCCCCTTGTCAAACCAGTTAGGATTGAATACATCTTCATATGAACATATACATAGCTCATCCCCCTCCCCGGTTTGGATGGGGGGTTAAGGGTGGTATACGGTGGGATAAGAATGGATATGAGAAAATGACGGTTTGTTTATAGAGTATAATTTAATATTACTATGTTAGTATAAATGAGTATAAAAGAGTATAGCAATTCGAAATAACCCCTGAGATAAGTTTATACCCAATTTATCTATTCCTATGGAAGATGGGGCCCACCATTATTAAAAATAAATCACATCTCATCACATCAAATCACTTATCATTACTTCTTATACATCAATATGGTCCACATGTCAAATCATTTTTTTTACACCTTATTCACATTTTATTATTTATCAACCAAACAACTCAACCTTTATTATTACGTTTTCAATAAGAATAATAATAATAAAAAAAACAGAAAATCAATTATTCCACTTATAAATTAATCTGTTCCTGGAATAAGTATAAACACCAGAATAGTCTATTCATGTGGATGAGGATGTATATTATAAGTGATCAAATATCGGGGTGCAGGTCATGCGGCATAGCTGAGTAGAAATCTTGTCTATCGGGTTTCGGGCCCCAAGGGGGTTTTGCTTAACCTTTTGTTGGTTACTCTTTTAGTTTTCTTGGTTGTAGTTTTCTCTGCTTTTGATGTTTTTCTCCTCTCTTACCCCCACCCCATTTGGACATTGTCCATTTTGCATATTGAAATAATATGCCCACAGTTTCCTACAAAAAAATAAGAAAAGAAAGAAGATATGACTCAGCCTCACCCCCCCTCCCCCCAAGCTAAAAAAAGAAAAAAAAAACGTGGAATTACTATCAAGGCTTATGCTAGTTTATCCCGACATAGTTATTAAGTCCACGCTAAACATACAGTTTCTTTTTGCTATTCCAACTCTAACCTAGTAAAAACCATGAAGAATTTATGAAAATAACATGGAAGATATGTATAAAGAAATAAGGGTGGTATTATTTTCTAAATATTAAGCTATTGGATGATATGAAACAGTGTGTTAAGGTCCCACATGGTTGGAGTGTAAAACTAGCTCAGATGCAGTAGCTGTTAATAAGAAGCTCTAGTCGGGGGGTTCATATTCAGATATCAGGTGCTTAGCCAGTGATTATTTTTTAGACAATGAATAAAGAAATAGAATGTTTTACATAGGCTGTGCAGGAAAACAAATGCAAATTAACATAAAAAATTTAAAAAAACACACCAAGGCATTTCCATATACTAAGAAATATGAGAGCTACCTGAGTGGATATTCAGCAGGAGAAACATATAATTTACAATTTTGGCATCTTCATCATTTATTATCCTTTCTTGAACCAGTGGTGAATATTTGTCCAATGGCTTCAAGTGCAGAAACATCCCGACTCTCAACATGCCTAACAATCTGCAAAAAATAAAAAATGATTGTGTGCCCAAGAATTTGTTGATGAAACCAGTCAGAACATTCCAAGAGGTGTATCTTTTTTTATGCAAAAATTCTATAGCTCACCTTGAAATTATCATTTCACTCATATAAGGTAGTTCCTCCAATGGAGATTAAGGGCCTCCAAGGGAGCTTCAGATAGGTTCTGCAATTCAAAACAGATAAAGAAATTAAGGGAATACAAATTTCAAGAGACACAGTCAAGGAGATTAGATTTAGAACTTCACAAAATGTTTTTGAGTTCAAGAAATCAATAATAGTAAGAAAAATATCATGTGATCAAATCAAGAACCTTAATTTCCATGTTGCTACTAAGAATTCTGATTCAAGGTTGACACCCTGCATAGAATTAGCCACACAAAAGATTTTGGAGTATGCTAAATAGTTGACCTTGAATCCAGTGAGTTAATCATATAGAATATGAATAAATAAGGATAGAATTAAAAATGCTTGTTGCAAATTTTTCAATATTAAGTAAGGGTGATTTGTCAAGAGTTTTTATGTACAAATGACTATAATAGTTTTAGGCTCTGTTTGGCATTGCGATTTTGGCACATTTGCGGAAGTGAACACGGTGGAACGTGACCACCAAACCAAACGGAAAACTCGCATTCACGTTTCCGACCTGGTAATTGCGATACACAGCCATTTTTTCCGTGTTTTCGCACACATTGAAACAACGCTTCCAAATCGCAGTACCGAATTTTCAAACGTGACGTCCCCAAATGCAATGCCAAACACAACCTTAATTCAATGTGCAATCCAACCCAAAAATTACATGCACAGTGATACCAAAAAAAAAAAAAAACATGCGCACCAATGTACTTATGTTCAGTACAAGTGACCACATTGAAAAGAAATTTAAAAGGAAAACTAAAGATTTTATAGAAATAGGCTCTACATAATATATTAAGAAGTTAGAAATTATTCAAAATATATGAAAATGGATCTTTATTCTTAATATTTTGAAAACATAATGAAAATACATTGTAGTTTTATATTTCATTAATAAACACTTGATGCTAGAAGTGACAATAAACACTTGATGCTATAATCTATTATGAGATTAAAAATAACATCCATAATCCTCTAAATTGAATTTACATGATTGTGATTTTTCTAAGTTGTTATATTTAGCAATCTTTTAGTAACCACTCCCAAGATATTCTTGCAAATTAAGTAACAAATTCTAATTTGCAAGTACTACAATATATCCAGAATGAATTGAAGTGCAACTTTATGTAGTTCTACATACTGCAGGGATGATGAGTACCTTCTCGATTTTAGTTAGCACTATAGAAGGGCAGTCAAAGAAGGGAACAAGCAACTCCAAGTTCTGCAAGTATCGGTCTCTACCTGAAAAAGGCAAGAGCAAAACAAAACAAATCCCTCAAAAAAACTATTTAATAGGAAAAAGCATCTTTACTTTGATGTACTATTTGGCATCATACTGTATACCAGCCCTTATATACTCTTTTAAGAAAGTCAAGGATTGTTCTAGCTTGACTTGGTGAATGTATGGACTCATAAAAATCATCCTGCCATACTTTTTCTAGTAAGAGTAAATTCAAAACCAAAAAATAAGGAAAAATGTAATTATGAAAGTAAAATCATGACACTGAATTTTCTTTTTGAAAAAGACACTTGATGCATCCATGATAAATATAAATGAATTGTATATCCCTCATGCATGCTTTTTATTATGCAACTTGTCTGCACATTGTAGGGCTAATGCAATTCATCTGGATGCCAACTAAGCTCAAAGGGCTAACGCAATCCTTTCTATATCTTCTGGCAAGGTGCATATCGATGGCGACACGGTGTCTCTCATATACAATATGCAGATGATACTATCCTTCTTTGTGATAATTGGGAAGGAAACTTGGAAGCCTCAAAGTTTGTGATTTAATGTTTTGAGATGGTTTTGGCTTAAGGTCAAATTCTCAAAAAGCAATTTGGTTGGAATTAATATGGACTATGAGGAGGTTGTTTTTTTTAGAGAATGGTAGACCACAGCTACCCCAAATTTATATCCCAAAAACCGAAGTTACAAGCATCCAAAAGGGGAGAGAGAAGAGCCATAAAATTACAACAAAGAGATTACAAAAATGAAACAAAAACAACAAGACGATACACCCACGTAGAAGAAAGTTCCGTTAAATGTTTTATGAGATTGCACACCCAAGACAAGACATTCATCAAATCTAATAGGTTGAAATGGACACATGATGGTGATATCATTTGACATTTGTTGCAAGGACAAATAAACAAGAGACCACTTGTTTATGCATGCCTGCATAGTTTTTTTCATTTGGTCCAAGGTAGGTTTAACTCTTAGAAGAAAGTTCCGTTAAATGTTTTATGATATTGCACACCCAAGACAAGACATTCATCAAATCTAATAGTTTGAAATGGACACATGATGGTGATATCATTTGTGACATTTGTGGTAAGGACAAATAAACAAGAGACCACTTGTTTATGCATGCCTGCATAGTTTTTTTCATTTGGTCCAAGGTAGGTTTAATTCTTGGTTCGCAATGTGATTTTTTTAACCTCGAAGAATTGTGGGAGTGGTTCTGGCAAAGAAATAAAAGAGCAGATTGTAGAAACAAAGTGAATTCCAAGGTTTCCTTCCCGATGCGGTTTGTTGGAGAATTTCTCTCTCACTTTCGGGCATGGTTATTTCCATTGCTTGGAGAAGTTTTGGTTTCTTTTATTATAGGGAATGATTTGGAAGTGTAGGTAAACATTATTTCTTGGGAAGTTGGTGGTTTTAAATGTGAGGGTTTCATTTCATACCCCCTATTTTCTATATTTTCTCATTTTTATTATCGTTGTAATGGAGATCCCTCATCTCCTTTTTTCGGGGGCATCATTATGCAATATGAACAGTCCTATCCTTTCACAAAAACAAAAAAAAAATTGTACATCGCAATGAACAATCCACCATATTACAGAATATATTATAGACCTCTTAAAGTCACCTTGTACAAGGTGAATATTTTTTTTTATTATCCAGGATTCCTACTTTAATTATCTAATAATTTGTTAAATCGTTTATACATTATAGATTAGGGATACTCTAAGTCGCCCGTTTGACTCGTGTGAGGTTTTATATTGCTTTTACAGATATTTATTAAACATCTCTTCTAACCATTCAGAATTATAAACAACAACTACAAGCCATGAAACAAAGCTCACAACTATTGCACCAAGAAAAGAAGATACTCACCACAAAATTTGATGGTTGGATCTTCGAATGAACAATCTTCTGCATATATTGACCGGCTAAACTTGCCTGTCAACAATGACAATGTTTTGCATCCCTATCAGTAGTCAGTACGCACCGCATCAACAAATTGTATTGGATGAAACTTAGATTATTAAGATCGAGAACAACCCTTGCATTCTAGCATAATCATTTATACCACTGAGGCTCAATATCATCATAGTTAATTCGACAACGTAATAGCAACATAGTGACCATTAGATCATGAAAAATGATAGAGCCAGCCACAAGTGAATATGCAAAATGTATATATATAGAAACAAATTTCTTTACCACCACTTTAATTTGTGAATAGCTTATGCAAGCATAAAACAGTTATATGGGGATATAAAAAGAATTTGATGAAATTTTTTTTGTTGCTATACCTTTCTCGGTTTGGGTAAATTTCTCTCTATCGTGTTTATCTTATATCAATACAGTTGTAGACTTAACCCCTGTTTGGATAGAAAAATAGATGTGAAATAACATGGAATAGGGGTGAATAAGCCCAAAACCTTGTTTGTATGACTAAAATAACCAGGTATTAGTATGTCAGAACAGGCTGGAATTAGGTGGTATATCACTAGTATGTGGTATAAGCCCAAAAACCTTGTTTATATGCGGCCCCCCCCCCCCCCCCCCAAAGAATTGGTTTGTTATATCACTAATAAACATGGCTCCACATGTCAAATAATCTTTTTTTGTCCTTTTAAATCTTATCAACAACCTATCTATAGTCAAACAAACAACAAAAACTTCATTAGAATAACTAATAACATAACCAAATAGAAAATTATTTATTCCATTGGCATAGTTATTAATCTAGAACGATCTAATTGTTCTATTTCGACGGGGATTTAAGCATTTGGATTAATAAACATATATATACTAATCCAAGCTAAACAAAATAAGAAATATGGTGACAATGCATTTTCATCTTCTCATAAAAAATAAAAAAAATCACCTCAAACAAAATCCATACCCGTCACGAAATACGCGCGCTCGAAATCCGATCGGACGGCCGTCAGAACCTCATCAACGCAGCTCATCTCAACAAACGGTTCATCTCCACTGCTATCCGAATCCCCCCTTTTCACCCATCAAAGAAACACATAAAAATCAAATTTTTATAGATAGCGAGAGAGAGAGAGAGAGAGAGAGAGAGAGAGAGAGAGAGAGGGATCTGTTGGGGTTCGGGGAGGGAGAGAAGAGCCTGAGGAGCTCCGTGACACCGGTGGCGGCGGCCTTCAAGAGACGCGGAGCATGGTCGTTATCGTGGACCCGGGCGGAGCAGCGGAAGGGGAGGGTTGTCGGCTGTAGGAGAACGAGAGGGGGGTGAGTGTGAGGCAAACCCTAATGGGGAGAGAGAGGAGTGATTGAGTGAGAGCTCACTTTGAGATGGGAAGGTGATACTGATATAGGAGGAAAAGGAGGAGGAGGAAGAAGGCGGAGGAGGGTGGTGATCGCCGCCATCTTGCGAGGACGACCGTTGGATTTCCCACCGTTTTGGGGATGAACGTTGGTTGGTCCCCGTTAAGTTGTGATTTTTTACGAGTTTTGTTTTTAAATATAGGGGAAAATTCAAATAAATCCCTGCTTTTTCTTGAAATCCTTATAAACCCTGAAACTTTTATTGACAAATAAAGAAGTTTATGTGAATATTCCACTTGACTAACGCTGATTGAAAATACATGATACTAAAAACCACCTATAATATGTTAAAAATGAAAAAAATCATCTATAAATGATGATTTAACCTCTCCAAATAGTTATAAAATCATGTGTGGAGGATTATAATTGCCATTTACAGATGATTTTTTTTACATATTTAACACATCGTAAGGGGGTTTTGGTGTACTGTGTTTTCAGTCAAGGTTAATCAAATATAATATTTTTTATTTGTTAACATAAATTTAACTCAGGGTGTTATTTGAATTTATATAGATGTTTTCAAGGGGTTTTATGAATTTTAGAAAAAGTCATAGGGTTATATGAATTTCAAGCAGTTTATAGGGGGTTATATAGATTTTTTCCTTAAATATATTTATTATAAAATTTGTTAAGTCCATTGTGTTATTTTTATTTAATTATGTTTTTAGTTATAATAATAATAATAAATTATTGCTTGATTGACTATGGATAAAATGTAGATAAAAAATGAATAATAATTTATAAATAATAATAAAAAATAATTCCACACATGAACCCTGAATTATGATACTGTATGACTCAAAATTTATCTTAGTGTATAGAGCATGTAGGTTTGAGTCGTAGCACAGTACACACTACGTTATTATAGTGTATAGGGCTACAAAATGGATTGAGCATATCAAGCACTCCACAAGAGTACTTTTACACTTGGTTTTTTTTACAGTTCAAATTACAATCCTATATGTCTTGTTACACATTCAATGAAGCATATACCTCATTAGACGATGTATATACCTTGCTAATTTTTTTTACACTTACTAATATTGAGTTCATTCAACTCGAAATGAATCGATATGCACTTTTTATTAAAGCATATACTTCATTAGGTGATGTTTACTATTTAAAAAAAATGAAAACATGTGTGGTATAAGTTTTGATTAGTATAAATAACCGAGTCTAACATTTTCCTTAGAAAAATAAGGAAAATGTAACGTGATTTCGAATCATCTTGTCTGCAACTCACGCACAGTCTCATCACATGTTTAGAGATGATATCAAATTTAAAAAAGATACACATAACCCCATTGCAGCCCCAATTATGGTCCATCATGTTTTTCTTTTTTTATAAAATTATACACACACCCTTTGAAGTGCATGTTATATATGAAACGAAGTATAAACTTTCATGTAACCAAACATATACATTCACAAAAAGTGAGAGGATATGTTCCAATGAAAACGGGATACATAATAACTGATATAATTCATCAACATAAAAATGAGTATATATTATGGGGAACCTGGGGAAAATATAAAGCAAATCTCACTTGCTACAACAGGAAAAGAAAAACAATAAGTTCTAGAGATCTAGAAATGAATCTAATCATACAAGACTCAACTCATCTGCCGTGCTGGAGCCATTGACGATTCTTCCGAGCTCCTTCCGCAGGCCCGCCAGCTCTTCCCCGGCGCCGCAGATGTACGCCGCGGCTTGCCTGCCTGACAGAGTCGCTCCTTCCATACTGTCTATATAATCCTGGTCAATGTCGAAATCATGGTTAATTTTCCATCATTGACATGTAGATGTAAGTATATGATACAGTAATATACACAATTCAGTTATGGGAAAGAAAAAAAATCATTCCAATCTGGCATCATAAGGGTGCCCCTTAATTTGGGGATGATTTGGTATAGGCAAAAATTCGCAATTCGGTCTAATTCAGGAAAGAAAATATATACAAAGAAAAATGACACTAACATGCAAAAACATCAATATTAAATCGAATCCATGACCTCCCAATGATGTCATAAAATATAACATAACATCAAATGATGGGGCAAATTTACGAAAATCATAAATAACAGAAATTAAATCTAGTAAAGCCAAACTAGTCAAGTTTTTTTTTGTGGTTTTGATTTAGTTTGCACAGGTAGAATACATGTTATGCATTTGGTACATGTTTAATACTTTTAATATGCAAATTATTCAATAAAACATGTATTGTTTAATAATATGCGATTAGACAGGAAGTAAACTTGCAATGGAAAAACTTTGGTTGTCCAAAGCAGCTTCACAAAAGCAGGGGAAAAAAGCATCCACAGAGAGACATTCACCTGTTTGGTGTAAGAACCTGCAAGAAAGAAATTCTTCACAGGAGTCTTCTGATCTGGTCTAAAAGGGTCCTTCCCTGGTGCCTCACGGTAAAGGGATTGTCCGATTTTGACCACAGAAGACCAAAGAACTTCTAAACCTTGCGACGATGGGAACAAATCCAAAACCTGATGAGAGAAGAGAACATGAAGTAATCACTATACAGTAGAAAAATGTTAAACTCAGTTCTTTTTGTAGTCCCCATTTGTAGTCCGCACATGTTTTGATTTTTTTAAAATATATACTTGGTTAATGAAATATATCGTTTTATAAAAATGAAGTATATACACATATCTTTACATTTTTCATAATAGAGCACATACTAACGTAGTGGTGTATATGTTGTGTTAGACAATTTCATGTACTGCATTAGTGACTTTGATGACTGCAAAGTACAAACAAGGTTGCAAAAAGGACTGAGTGTATCAGCACCCCTATACAATATGATTGGCCATAACACAAATCATATAATTCCACTATCAAACCTAATGAACATGCAAATGAAATCAATATAGGCATACAATCCTATGGGAAAAAAAACTTTCGAAGGCAATGCCGCATATGCTTTTAATTTAAAAAACAATGCCTAAAGATCATATATAAGTTGTGCATCTTAAAGCGTATGTATAGCTTGTGTATTCTAGCATATGATGGGGAGAACACAAAACCAAAAATTTTAGGAGTTCTAAAAGAATCCAGATTGCAATACTAATGCCAGGAGTAATGGTTGCCTGCCTTCTTGGAATGGGATTACTTCTTTTTTCAAGATGCAGGGCTCAAAGCTTGATGGCATTGTCAGAATACTAATGAGAGGATCCGACATTATAAAAACTGATTTCATAATGGTGCAAATACCAATAATATTTAAGTGGTTTAGTTTCAAATGACAATTCTAACAAAATGAATCCCTTCTCTCGAAACTGCTTGTGTTGCAGCCCGTGACACAAAGTGCAAATATGTGCGCATACCGCGCATGAGGGCCTTCTCATGAGAGCAATCACAGATAATGCCATTAAAATTCCAAGTTAACCAAAAACAATGAACATAAATACCGACCAACCTGCTTTTGAACTCTCTGTATAATTTCATCATTAGGTAATGGCATATAAGGGTCGCCGGGAGTAAGAACAGCCCTGAAATAAGCATAAGCAAGGTCTCTTGATTGGAAAAAGGGATGGAATATATATAAAGAGAGATTAAATTACAGAAGTGAAAAAATAGTGAAACAATCTTATTTGGAGATCATACATCAGCTCCATGACAAACAAAAAGAAGGTATAAATCATTTTAAAAGATAAAAGTGATGTGGAACTCAAGCAACTTCTACAAATTATTCAAAAGTATCAGGAAAATGAATACCAGGGACAACAAAAGAAAAACATTACCAAATATCAAATTCTTCAAACGACTCTTTTGCTAAAACAATACAAGATAACAATTCTAGTAGATGTTCATGGTTTATCTCTACTATTGTCAGATCTGGAGGCCACTAAACTAAGACACAAAATCATTTCTCAGCTGTAGTCCTGGAGGACAGGTTTTAAAATACATTTTACATTCTAAAAATTTGGTAACTATGTAGATGTTCTAGTCATATGCCCTCTATCTGCATTGAGGTGGACATATCCTTGAAAGCTTATTATAGTGAGAATAAAAATAGTCCCTAATTCTTCGTCCAACAAGCAACCATCCTTGTAGAGTGAAATACTAACTGAAACTTAACCTGTGAAAGCCAGGACGGTCTCTAATTCCTCTTATCAAATAGAAAACCAGCCTTGTAGATTAATATGTGAAGGCATGCATTCTACATAATTCAGTGAAATTAACTACGACCCTCTAATTACTTTCCAAATAAATGGCAGAATCATCTGCCTCAGCCCATCAGTGAATGATAAAGGAAACTGAATAAACTGATCACCCCAATGACAAACTGATGAAAGCATATCTGCCTTAAGTAATGTGTCAAGTCCACCAAGAAAGAACACTATACATAAAAAATACATCATACATTCCTAAAATTGAAAATGGAAATGCACAATGGTCACCATGAATGTTTAAGAAATGGCATCAAGGTGGTAAAATGGCCCACTTCTGTAAAATGAGATATATATAGGGGTTTATCCTGAGTCTAAGCGAATACACAGTTATCGACACCAAGCATCCAGCTGTCAAATTCAATGATTCTAAGCGTTATTCTGGAATAAGTGGTCACCAAGCATCATTCTGTTTTAGGCAATGAGTTTTTAGGGGAACGGGGTCATAAATAAGAAAGCATAAGATTAATGGTACCACTGAGTTTCATGAAAAAGATATGTCTCATGGGAAGTGGAAACCCGCCAATTACAATTATAATGGGTTCCAAACATTGGAAGAAGTGACTGTATGCTCCACAGTTACTGTACAGTAATGATAATATGCATCAGCAATCTGCACAGAATTCAGAAATTCCTTACTGTATCAATGAGCCTTGACCCTCAATATAATAGTCCTCTGGAGACGTGAGTGCAAGATCAGCAAAGCAGGAAAAATCGGCATCTGGCGTATATAGTAGATTATCCAACCCAACAGCTTCCCTCGCTTTCCTGACAAATATATGGAAAACAAAAGACGATGACAATAATGTATAACGAGTTCATAAGGTAAAGGAGCGTCAAATTTTATATTTCAGATCACAAGTAACAGGATATGACAAATACACCAATAGCGTAGAATAGATAGGGACTACATATGAATTACAAGGAAAACCTTGCAAACAAATGAATCACCTAGATCGCTCTAGATCTTGCAGCTCTGTGACCCAACCATTGTATCGGAGTTGAACAGTGACAACCGGGACACCAACTAATTTATAGATATTTTCAAAAAATTCCCATTTTCTCCACTCAGCTGGAACCAATCTTTTAATACCTGGGACATCACATGCTGCCAAAATAATGCATTATGTCAGATTTACATGTTTAAAACATAAAGTTAATATACAAAAAACAAACAAAGAACTATGGAGATACCTGCAACATACACATCTGCTTTCACTATCTTTTTGTTTGTAGCCTGACATGAAGAAAAAGTTAAGTAAAGCACAGATCTCAGAAACAAATGAAAACAAATGAATAAACATAAAATGTTCTGCAAGACAAAAAAGATACCTTTTACCATAATTATAATAATGAGGTTAGTAAAATAAAATATACGAAACAGAAGTACATTGTTATGCATTGTTTTAACCAAAAAAAAATTCCGTTTCTTACCCGGTGAAATATCCTTTGTACATAGTTATGCATTTTGCATACATTGTTCACTAGGAAATTGTTATTCGTTCCCTGTACATTGTTAAATCAACCCCTGTACATTGTTATGCATCCTATGTATACTATTAAATCTCGTACACTCTTAATCATTCCCTATACATTGTTAACTAACATTCACATAAGGATGGTGTTGGACAAAAGGACATGGAAAAAAATATAACCGCTAACATGGGGATTTTTTATATTACTAAAAAATTTGAGGCACCTAAAAAAATGGATTAAAAAAATACTTGGTATTAATTTCCCAAGTCATCTTTAAGCCTTCGGAGTCAGTTATACTTTCCTCGGCAGCAATACATTCTCTGAACTTTTTTAGCGGGCCCATCAGGTTGAAAAATAAACACATGAATAGTATAAGAGATCAGACAAGACATGCATGGTTGTGTAATAGTCAAAGGTCTAGTGCTTGACAGATGCATCACAGTAAAATTAATGAGAAAGCAATCAAAACCTTAGACATTGCAATGCCTGTGACATAGGTACTTCCATCTTCTGATTTATCATATAGTATTTCTCTACAACCCCACCTAAGGTGGAACCTGCAGGGACAACAAAGAAGGTTTACAATTAATCAAGGAATTTATAAAAGTGGCTTTACCAAATCAAGCATGCATGTGATTCAAATATTGCTCATACCTCCCTCCTCTGTCAGTGATGTACTTTCTGATAGGACCACTCAAGTACACATCAGGAGAACCTTTCAACATACGCAGTAGAGAAGCTTCTGTTTTCGTGGCAAACAAGGAAAATATTGTGAGCATACAGCGAGCGCTGATATTGTCACAATCAATAAACCCAAGAGCATAAGCAACTGGATCCCACATCCGCTGGATACTCATGCGTGTGCCACCTTTAGACAAGAACCAATCAGAAAAGCTTACCTGACATTGTAAAACACAGGAAGACTAACTCAAAAGAGAACTACTGCAACATCAAAAAAATGAACATGGGACTTCCTTATGCATCAAAAACACACAGGATGTATATGTCTATATGACATGTAATACAATACAATATGAAACAGAATAACACGTACATGAATTGTTAATATCATATTCCTCTTACGAAATTTCATGACAGTTCATTTAATGCAAAACTTGGATTATTGTCTTACACTGTCCAGGTTACGAATGTCCCTCATTGCACCATCTGGGTCAATAAGAGCCCGAACAACTGGGCTTAAAGCAAGTGCCACTGCATTCCTTGCTTTATCATAAGTCTGTAGATATCCCAGAGCAGATTTCATCAGAACAAAAGGTAGATTATTATAAATCAAACCAAATTAGTGAGATGATACAATTCTTTAGCCTGATAAGACTTCATCAATCTTGGAAGATAAACAATATAGTGAATATTATAAAGAAGAGATTTCTAGTAGGAAATATACCTTCATTAATCAAGAAAATATTCTACTCTGAACAAAATGAAATTACCTTAAGCTGATTGGTAGTCAAAAAAGCGCGGATACCATGCAAAGGCGCCCCCACCAAAAACCGAAAATCAAGCTCTGGGAGCAAAAAACAGTAAACATACATTTATTTGAATATTTTAAGTAGATTTCATTTTCAACTGAGATATGATTAAAATCTAGCTCATTGTTACACTAGTTCTTGACACTTAATAAGATAATATCAACTATGAAAAAACTAACTTACAACTAATCCAAGCTTTGATAAAATTTGAATATCAAAGTCACATAACATACCACCAATTTCACCCCTTTATTTATAAAAGTGTGAGTATGTTCCTTCACCAATAAATTCTCTTCAGCACCGACCTGAATGGAAAAAAACTAAATATGATCAGCTTAAAGTACCGATATGAGAAAGAAAGCAGGAAAGACATGGCATTCTGTCTGGGCAAATAAAATTGTGACAAACGAGATCATGGTTATCTATGGGCTGCAATGTTCTGCATTGAAAAAGCATGGGTCGCAATTTCTTCGAATCTTCAAGATTGGACGACTATGATTTTAGGGTGGATACTCCCTCAACCATTATGGGTACCCTATGGTTTGGGAGTTTAACATTCCGAAGGCTTGTTGTGTAAGGGGCTCCTTCTTCCATGAGTCCTTCCCCTTCTTTCTTTAATTGTTTCCTTTAATAATATTTTGTTCGGAGATCCCTAGTCTCCTTTATTTGGGGGCTCTTTCTTTATTAAGATAGCTCCTATATTTTTCTCAAAAAAAGAAAAAAAATGAGATCATGGTTATGCAAGAGTGTGACATTATAAGTAAGGTGCCAAACAAAGGAATAAGGTGAGCCAAAAGTATCGGGAGACATACATGTCGGAATATCAAATATGATTATTTTTGGGTGATTTGAGAATAATAAAATCCTAACATATAATATAAGCTAAAAAAACCCAAAACAGATTTGTCTTCTCTCTTTCCTGCAGTTTTAAGGACTTGGTTTACAAAAACATTAAAACAACATTTATACCACGTCAATATCTTGTGAAAACTGCATGCTGTCCAGAAAATGACATGCAAGTATCATATCATGGATTAATTGAAAAATGTTATATTAAAAATTATAAAAGAAACTCCAATAATCATATGGCAATTATTTATAGATTGCAGTGGGCACGTATATAACTGCTTGTCTTTTTGCGACAGTTATGCAGGGTATTTAATTGTTAATCCTAAGTTCCAAACTATGAAAAAAACTGATTAAAACTCTCTCAACCATATATGTCGACATTGCATTTCACACGGCATGTCTCTATTTTAATACCAAACTGTTAGATGCCAACGCAATCATCACAAGAATATCATTTAGCAAGTCATACACCAAATAAGAGCAATATGGCCCCGCCCTCATACATATCAAAACCTCAAAATTTATGTAACATGACAGTGAGATGGAGATCAATTAATTGCAACTAAGATTTTTATGAATCCAGTTAACCAGCTTTGGCTTCCTTGGCATCATAAGAAAATCCCTATGATTATGTGAACAAAAAAGAGGATTTGGAAAGAAAGGAGAATCACATGCTATTACGTGGTGTTGTAATTAGTAATCATGTAATAGTAATGATGCAGTTGTTTCTTCTTTATATAAGAAAGATCAAATCACAAGTGAAAAAAAATGGTTTATTTACAACAATAAACATAAGTTCAACAACATATTTGAATATTACCTTTTTCATTAAGCGGAAAAGATTGCTATAGCAACCAAAGAAAACATGCAAGCCCATTTCTACGTGGTTTCCACGCTTATCAACAAATGAACCAACTTTGCCACCGATGAAAGTCCTAGATTCATAAATGTCAACCTGTAAAGTAAACCAAAACATTATCTTTATTCAGTTCCACAAGGATACAAAAGTAGATAGAGATTTCGATTAATAGAGTAGAATGAAAAGTATACCAGAAACATAATCTAAACAACAAAGACAACTTATTAGTATAACCTCGTGTCCTTAAAACTCCATGAGCAGTAGATATCCGCATGTTTTTCATTGGACTACCAGTAAAAAAGAAAAAGAAATTCTTGGAAGGAATTAGTATAACCTCATGTCCTTGATCCAAAAGCTCGACTGCAGTTGACATGCCAGCAAGACCAGCTCCTATGATAGCCACCTTAAGTTTTGGTCCTCTATAATGCTCGGGCTCTGGAGGAAATAACCCTTTTGGAGCTGCCAAGTAAAGTATACTTATTGAGCAAAATCAATTGAACGTCCTTGATTCAAACATATGACAAGGTGATGATACATAATACAACAATATCATCACTGTAGAGAATAGAAGGCTCGGGCGCTCTATACAAAAAACATTAATGCACTTCAGTATGTAAACTGTGTACCCTCCATCTCGACCAAGAACCACTTCATTGTTCTTTAATCCACCTTTCAAACCATCTTCCTAGAGGGAAGCAATTTGTTTCTCAAAGCAGCGATGCCACACGTTGTGCAATCAAATAATTAGACATCTTTGACCAGGCAGGGAGGAGAAGGTGGGAAAACAGGCGAATATGAGGGAAACAAGCTTTCTGTTTGGCAGGGGACAGTAAGAA